>ML406574.1:166351-205655 GCA_005239525.1 Nicotiana knightiana | reverse complement strand
TACCTAAATATGCACTCTCTCTCAAGTAGATACATAATAAATAGGAACAGCTAATTGATGGCCCTTTCAATCAACTACAACAAGAACGTAGTTGAACAAATAGAGATTAATCAACCAATCAAAACTATATTAATAACACAATAAGTTTATCCCCCAACGGGTTCCACCAAAACCCTAGATTAAGGAAATTTGCTACTCATGATCATAATAGTCAACTCTAAAATAACTTGCATAATTAAACTATAAAGTAATGAATAAAAGCTATAAAAATCGATGTTTGGCTTCTCTGAGTAGTATTCCACAGGCGTCTGTTGTCTCTAATGGCATCTCATCTCCAAGTTGTTTTTTTGGGTCTATTTATATGTTTGGGACAAACCCTAAATGTTTAGGAGACTTCTATTCAAACCGGGAAACACTTAAAATCTTCAAAACTCGGATTGGACCAGACCAGGGACCTGTCTTTATGGCCCAAACGCCTGGATAAAGCTAGGTCAGGCCTGGCCTTAAGGCTCGAACGCCTGGATAACGCCAGGCTAGGCCTAGCCTTAAGGCTCAAACACCTGGATAAAGCCAGGCCAAGCCTGGCCTTAAGGCTCAAACGCCCGGCTATAGCCCGGTGCACTCCTCTTCGCCTTTTGAGCGTATTTTCGACATTTATGCATCCATTTAGCTCGGCTTCCATCTCCAATTCACCTACACATGAAATAGACTCTATTATGCACATACAAAGTGTATTTTTATCATTAACGCACATAAAATGTAAGGCATATACGTGTTAAACCATGAATTCCAGCCACACATCAGGGTTTCCAATCCCTAGTTGATTTTACGGTAAGATATAGGGTCTTCACTCCCTAGTCTACATTTGCTCTGGGTTCACCACTCCCGCCCTTTGTATCGCTTTCAATAATGAAGTAGTATAGAGTTTTGTTACAATAACTCATGAAATTTTCTTAGTAAAAACTGGGGCAGAAAAATTTCGTTTGTTTGTTTTGATGCCTGAGGAGGTTATACCTTGAGGCGCAAGATTGGAGGCGACCAAAGGAGAAGTCTCAGTCCAGAATAAAAGAAAGAAAAGAAAAGAGTTGAACCCAAAGTACAGAAGCGGAAAAGATGTGTACTTCTCAAGACAATATTGAAGTCACAAGCTTTGCATGTCACGTCTTGATCTGAAAAAGCTGAAGAAGATTGATCCAGCGCTTGAAGCTAACAAGCATCAAGATCCAGATCAGAGTCTGCATAAAGAACCATCCAAGACTCAAGGTCAAGCTTTAGAAGATTTATAGATAGGAATCTTGTAACTCGTAGCTGATAGGCTTAGTTAGTGTTCTTCATTTTGACTTTGGTGTAATAAGGAGCTCAAGAGCAGTAACATCGGTGAAATCACAGCTTCCCGGTAGTCCCAACTACCAAAATTTCCAGTACTACACTGACCTGATTCCTTTATAGCCAATGATATGTAGGAAACCGCTGAATCAAGTTTCGGTCAAACTTTTTCAAAATTCTTCCCATGGAGTATCAAAACAGGTAAAAATTTGTTCATGAGGAGCTCACTCTGTCTTTGCTCAAAAACTCTTCATGTTTCCGACCAAAAAGGGGCTGCTGTGAGCATGTAATTTTCACCCCACCAAACAATATTCCTACAAAACTAATAAATAGATTATTCCTATTTATATTTATATTTTTTAGAGTTTTTGGTAATTATTTCAAAATTATTCGCATTTTTCATGCATTTTAGCATTTTTGGAAACATAAAAAACAACAAAAAATATTTAAATCCTCATCATATTGTATTATTAGGTTTTTAATTGAACCTAGCACCAAATTACATAATTAATTATGTTATTAAAAGAAAATCACAAAAATTGTTTGTTTTTGACATTTTTTTTAGTCTTAGTGTTAAACTAGTAATTTTCTTTTAATAATTTAAGATTGACTAATTATGTAAATAATACAAATATATAGTTAGTTTAATACAATTTAAGATAATTCAGTACATTAATTTAGGATTTAATTAAATTAATTATATTTTTAAAAGTTTAATTAAACAATATGGGTCTAATTAACTTTGGCCGGACTGGGCCAATCTTAACCAGCCCAATCCCAAAATACTCCATCCAAATTACCAAGCCCAATACCCTAACCCAATCCTAAATCCTGCCTAAACCAAACGACATAGTTTAGATGTCAATTAATCCCAGCCGTTGATCTACACTATCACGCCGCAACCTTGGGAGCGCGACCGGCGCTCCACCGAGTGGACCCGATCGAGCAAGCCTATTAAGTCTTTCTACCCGACTCGTTCATCATCAAAAGGAATACATTATCATTAGCTAAACAGGGAAATGAACATATATACATATAAGTGTTGCCAATTCATTAGGTTACTCATTATTAGGTTTTTATGTTCATACACCTTACGAATTCTTGAAACTGAAATCCAAAGCCTTACATAATTCACTAACCTTCCCAACACCCATATACAACCCACATTAATGTCTACGGAGCCTCTAAAGATACAAAAGACAGAAATGACCATGGCGGCGACAAGGCGCCGTCTATACCTCAAAATGTGTAAACATATAAGCAAAAGAAGTACATCATCATCCCCTGGAAGAATAGGGGGCTCACCAAAGTCACTGAGAAGGGGGGGTGCGCCGCTAGCTGCGACCGATACTATCTACTGTGGGATCACCTACATCTATTCAAAGATGTAGCACCCCCGACAAAAGGGATGTTAGTACCATCAAATAGCACTGGTATGTATAACTAAACACCATCTCCTTAGGAAAGAAAAATCAACAAAATGCATGAAAGAAGGAAGTTAATCAAGAAATCAATGAGAACATAGGCAGCACCTCAATATCAAATAAAGAATCACTTAAGCCATCAAGGGGAATCATTACCACTTTAGTTAGGACATCACTAGCATTAACATCTCATGATTCACGCTACCACCATACTCTTATACGGAGTCCGATCACGACCCGATCGGCTAGGTCGTCTCTCTTGGAGACGTGTGTCCACAATACCAATTTTCGTTTCAATTCCATTTCAGTTCATAGCTCAGTACCACCATGTGTGCGGCATGGTGTCCGATCCCGGCCCGATCAACTAGGTCGTCTTATTCAAGACATTCAAATTTTCCTCAATCATCTCATTCCTTATTTCACGCACATATTTCAATTATGTAATGTTAGTGGCCACAATGGTTAATTCATGCTTGGCACTTGGCCGCATTTCACAACTTGAGTTCTTTCCCACACACTTTACATTATTACAAATTTCATCAACAAGTCGTTTAGTGCAAAACATCAAATACACATGAGAACAACATGAATCATGGGCATACGAAGACTGCCACATCCTTTAGCAATTAAACACATTTTCCATGACTCCAATACATCATTAAACAACAATCACAGCATAACGGGAAGCATTTGAATACATATTACACATAAAGCTTTACTACACAAGCACGTTATGATATCATCTCCTACATCAATCAAGATTTACAACTTACACCAAATCGTAGGGGCACCATGGGAGTTCAAGTTCTACAAAGAGGGGGTTTTAGCCATACATACCTCAATTGCGCTTGCTTGTGCTCTACAGTTATCCGAAACTCTTAGCAATCTCAATCTATTTAGCAATATGACAAATTGAACCCAAAAATTAGGAGATTGATCATGATTTTAGCTCACTTGAGCATCTTATCATACATCATGTGTTCATTAAGGTTTTATTACACCAGCCCACTCCCCATTCTTAGCCATTTTTGGCTCATATCCTAGGTCCCCTCACCATCCATGCATGCAAAACAATTAACCCCAAGCCAATGAACTACATTGCTAGGTACCCATTTCAGAAGAAATTTCAAAATTACTGAGCTAGGCCTAGATTCTTACCTGTGATGTGAGAATCTCCTTGATAATCTTCAAGGGCTTAGCAATAATTAATGGAATTGGTGTGAAGTTTAACTTCTCCCTCTTAGAACTCTCTCACTCACTCTAAGAATATAAAAAAAAAAAAAATAGCTCAAATGAGGTTTAATAGGATTTATTAACGGGATAGGGTCGGGTTTTAAAATAAGAAAAATGGATGCCCCGACATGGTCTGCGGTCGCATAACGGATACGCGGTCCCCAAAGTGACCGCAGAAATAGGCCTTCAGGGCTTAAAATTTTGAACCGTGTATGCAACCAGTATGCGGTTCGCATGCTTGTTCTGCGGTCGCGTAATGCACCGCAGAACTCCCTTCATAGGAACTCAGGGGCGATTATGCGGTCCGCATAATGATTAAGCGACCGCATAACTGGCCTCAAAATTGGCCAGTTTCCTGATTCACTCTACGGCCATTATGCAGTCCTTAGAGTGATATGCGGCCGCATAACGGGCCGCAAAAATGCACACATTTAAAACATTTTCCTTTATTCCAAAAATGTACTGTTCAATCAAAAAATACTTAACTGCGGCGAGCTTGCGAACCGCGAAGAATTTTCTGCTATTACAACACATAAATCTAATCTTGACATCACAAAGTCCTGGGTTTCTAGGAAAAATTTTACGGGGCCTAACAGCCTCCCCACTTAAGATTATTCGTCCTCTAATGAGGATCAAGGATAACATAATACAGCTTCAGTTATACTACACACCATCAGCCCCAAATTTTTACTAACTCCTAAATTTTCTGAATATTTCGACATAGTCTCCTTTGTATCTAGGCCTTTCTACCTGCCAGAGAGCCCCCGAAACACATCTTAACAACGTATATATGATCAAAAAACACAACAGAATGCAAAGTAATACCAACTGAGGCCTCATAAGGGACATATAGCTATGAAGTGGTATATTTACATTAGTTGAACAAGTGATACAAAATTTATAGGAAACAATTTCATAGAACTATTACATGGGTATTCAAACAAACACGGGTACTTATTTATTTCATCCTCGGCTTCCCAAGTAGCCTCCTCAACTTGTTGTTTTCGCCATAATTCTTTCACGGAGGCAATCTCTTTGTTTCTCAACTTCCAGACTTGCCTATCAAGAATGGCAATGGGAAGCTCTTCATTTGACAATTCCTCATTAACCTCAATGGTCTCTATTGGCACAATAGCTGAGGGATCTCCCACTACTTTCTTCAAATTAGACACATGGAATACCAGGTGCACCAACGATATTTCTGGTGGTAGCTCAAGCTTGTACGCTACCTGACCGATTCCTTGAACGATTCTATACGGCCCGACATACCTCAGACTCAATTTCCCTTTCTTTCCAAATCACATAATACCCTTTATGGGAGACACCTTCAAGAATACCCAATCCTATTCCTTGAACGTCAAATCTCTACGACGAACGTCCACATAAGATTTTTGGCGAATCTGAGCAGTTTTCAATCGCTCCTTAATGATTTTAACCTTTTCCATAGCCTGATGCACAAGGTCTAGCCCTATCAGTTCGACTTCCCCAATCTCGAACCACCTAATGGGAGATCTACATCTCCTACCTTACAATGCCTCAAATGGTTCCATATGAATACTAGCATGGAAGCTATTATTATAATCAAACTCGATAAGTGGTAAAACATCATCCCAGCTACCTTTGCAATCAAGAATACAAGCACACAACATGTCCTCAAATGTCTGAATAGTCTGCTCTTCTTGTAGTCGATTTGTGGATGAAATGTTATGCTGATGTTTACCTGCATACCAAGACCTTGCTGAAATTTCTTCCAAAAGTTGGCCGTGAACTGAGCCCCACGATCTGAAATGATTGAGTCTGGAGTGCCATGTAACCTAACTATTTCCTTGATATACAACAGAGCATACTGTTCCACTGTGTCAGTAAATTTAACTGGCAAGAAGTGCGCTGATTTTGTGAGTTGGTCCACGCTTACCCAAATTGAGTTAAACTTGCGTGGAGTGCACGGTAAGCCCACTACAAAATCCATATTGATCATCTCCCATTTCCACATTGGAATTTCTATGCTTTGTGCCAACCCAACCAGACGTTGATGCTCGGCCTTCACTTGTTGACAATTCGGACACCTTGCCACAAAGTCCGCCACGCTCCTCTTCATGTCATTCCACCAATAGACTTCTTTGAGATTATGATACATTTTTGTAAAACATGGGTGCACGGAATATCTAGAAGTATGAGCTTTTTCCATGATTCTTTCCCAAAGACTATCGATATCTGGAACACATAGTCTCCCTTGGTACCGCAATGTACCATCATCCATACCAAGAGAAAAAGCCGAGGTCTTGTGTTTATGGATTCCCTCATTCAGTTGTACCAATAATGGATCATTATATTGCTTTTCCTTGACTTCCGCCACAAGTGATGATTCCGCCCTATTCTGCACAATTACTCATCCCTCATTAGAGTTCGCAAGACGAACCCCCAAACTAGCCAACTGGTGAACCTCCTGGGCCAATGGCCTTTGAGAAGCCTCCAAGTGAGCCAAACTACCTATGGATTTCCGACTGAGAGAATCCGCCACCACAATAGCTTTTCCCGATTGATACAAAATATCGATGTCGTAGTCATTAAGAAACTCAAGCCACCTTCTCTGCCTCAGGTTCTGTCACGACCAAAATTTCTAGTCGTCGGGATCGTGATAGTGCCTAATATTGAACCCACTAGGAAAGACAACGTTAATGTTTATTTACCTAATTCATTTATGTTTAACAGATAACAGGTGATGTACAAATCAACGGAAATAAAAGTGCGAAATAAAACAAAGTCTAACAACTCGATTATATGCCATAACGAAATTCATAATACTAAACCCAGAATTTGGTGTCACAACTTCACAGACTATCTATGAATACTACATATACAGGTCGGAAGAAAATAAATGCATTTGCCTCAGAATAAAGAACAACAGAGTATAAATAAAGTAGGAGGAGACGCCAAGGCCTGCGGACGCCTGCAGGACTACCTCAGAATCTCCAAATGGACTGAAGGCAGCCTCCTCACTCTAAGGTCCGTAGGGTCCTGTACTGGGATCTGCACGAAAGTGCATAGTGTAGCATCAGTACAACCGACCCCATGTACTGAGTAAGTGTCGAGCCTAACCTCGGCGAAGTAGTGACGAGGCTAGGACACGACAATGAACTAAACCTGTGCAGTTTAATCATTTACGGAGAAAATAATAACAACCAGAAATAAGCAGCTAAATACAAAGAAAGGGGAACATGATGAAGGGGGAAATATCAAATGATCGAAATAACGAAGTAAAGCAACAAATTATATATCAATTTAAAAAACAGGAGTAACAACACAAAACAAGTGCACGACATCACCCTTCGTGCTTTTACTCTCATCCTAACCAAATGTTAAATAGAATTTACGACATTACCCTTCGTGCTTTTACGTTCATCCTCACAATAAATCAATAGAAACGGCACGGCATCACCCTTCGTGCTTTTAGTATCATAATATGGCACGGCATCACCTTTCGTTCTTTTAATATCATAATATGGCATGGCATCACCCTTCGTGCTTTTACCCTCTCTAACAATATCATACACGAAATCACCCTTCGTGCTTTACACTCTTCCTCACCCAAAAAAGTCAATAAGAACAATCTGGTAAGGAAATTAACAATACAAACCACAATAATAAAGCCATAACGTCCCGGCAAGGGAGTCAACAGTAGAATCAATATCATCCCGGCAAGGGAAAAACAGCTATAACCAATCTCACCTATTTACTCAATTTCACGTAGTAATTCTCAACTTGAACCAATACTTAACAATGATCAATACCAAGGAAAATTTTACCAACATGAATAATCAACAAATTAAACTCGAGTAATGTTTAATGAAAAATCACATAAAGTTCAATATTCACGGGCATGCTTGACACCAAAGTATAGATACTCGTCACACACCTATACGTTGAACATATCACTAACACGTAGCAAATAAGACACAATACCTATTCCCTCAAGCTAAGGTTTAAGCCAAACACTTACCTCGAATTCCACGACCAGACTCAAGCCTCAAATACTGCTTTCCCTTTAGAATCTGCCTCCAATTCAATTGTATCTAGACATAATCAGCTTAATAATATCGATAAATGCTAATAATTCAATCCCAATGCTTCATTATAAGTTTTATATCATTCTTCCCAAAAATTAAAAAATCGACCCCGGTCCCGCTTGGTCAAAACATGAGGTTCGGACCAATACCCGATCACCCAGTCACCCATGAGCCCGATATTAGTTTCAGAATCCTACCCCCAATCGAGGTCTAAATTCCCAAATTTGTAAAATCCCTAATTTCTACCCTTCAAGAACAAGATTTAGGCCTAGAAATCTAATGAGTGTTAATGGAAAATGAAGAAAACAAGTTTAAGAACACAAACCTAGAACTTGGTGGTGAAATCCCCCTTCAAAATCACCCCTAAGCTTCCTTGGTTTTGAAAATATGAAATTATCATTTTTCTACTGTTTTAAGTGGGCTGGATAGACCTTCTACGCGTTCGTGTGAGGTCTGTCGCGTTCGCGTAGCCTTGGGCCATATTTTCCTTTGCGTTCGCGACACTTCCTATGTGTTCATGTAGGCTCTCCCCTCCCTGGCCTTCGCGTTCGCGTGCCTCTGACCGCGTTCGCATAGGGTTCCAACTCCCCCCATCCCCAGCTCCCTTAACACAGTGCGTTCGTGAGTGCGTAGACGCGTTCGCGTAGAAAAACCTGCCCAGGGCTCCCTGTTCGCGTCGTGGCCAGTGTGTTCGCATAGAGTAAAACACCGGACACCAGAAAACAGCATTCTCACTAGATTTTCTAAGTCCAAAAACACTCTGACGCCTATCTGAAACTCACTCGAGCCCTCAAGGCTCCAAACCAAACATGTACACAACCTTAAAAAAATCCTACAGACTTACTTGTGCGATCAAATCGCCAAAATAACATCTTAAACAACGAATTTAGCATAAAAATCAAAGGAAAATCTTAAGAACTTTCAAAGTTTCAAATTTCACAACTACGGGTCCGAATCACGTCAAATGACTTCCGTTTCTTACCAAATATTACAGGCATCACTCAAATACCATATTAAACCTGTACCGGGCTTCAGAACCAAAATACAGGCCCGATACCATCAATTTCAAATATAATCAAATTTTCAAAAACTCTTATAATTTCAGTAAAACAATTCATTTCTCGGGCTTGGGACCTCGGAATTCAATTCCGGGCAAACGCCCAAGTCCCATATTTTCCTACGAACCCTCTGGGACCGCCAAATCACGGTTCCGGGTCCGGGTCAGGGTCCGTTTACCCAAAATGTTGACCGAAGTCAACTTAAATTCAATTTTCAAGGCAAAATAGCATTTTTCTCAGTTTTTCATATAAAAGCTTTCTGGATATACGCCCGGACTGTCCACGCAAAATGAGGTTAGATAAAAGGAGGTTTTCAAGGCCTCGGAACCCAGTTTTTGACTTATTAAATGAGAGATGACTTTTTGAGTCATCATATTCTCCACCTCTAAAACAAACGTTCGTCCTTGAACGGACATAGAAAAGTACCTGAATCGGGAAAAAGATGGGGACACCGACTCCGCATATCGGACTCCTAGGTAGCTTCCTCGGTAGGCTGACCTCTCCACTGAACATGAACCGAAGGATAACTCTTCGATCTTAACTGACGAATATGATGGTCTAATATGGCTACCGGTTCCTCCTCATAGGTCAAATCCTTGTCCAACTGGACACTGCTGATGTCTAACACATTGGATGGATCGACGTGATACTTCCGAAGCATAGACACATGAAACACTGGATGCACAGCTGATAAATTCGGTGGCAACACAAGTCTGTAATCCACCTCTCCCACTCTGTCAAGGTTCTCAAACGAACCGAAGGTACCTAGGGCTTAGCTTGCCCTTCTTCCCAAATCTCATCACGCCCTTCATGGGCGACACCCAAAGCAACACCCGCTCTCCGACCATGAATGCCACATCACAAACTCTACGGTTGGCATAACTCTTATGCTTGGACTGAGCTGTACGAAGTCTATCCTGAATTATCTTAACCTTATCCAAGGCATCCTGCACTAAGTCTGTACCCATCAACTGAGCCTCTCCCGGCTCAAACCATCCAACCAGCGACCGACACCGCCTACCATATAATGCCTCATAGGGAGCCATATGAATGCTCGACTGATAGATGTTGTTGTAGGCAAACTCAGCTAATGGCAAGAACTGATCCCAAGAACCTCCAAAGTCAATGACACAGGATCGTAGCATATCCTCCAAAATCTTAATAGTACGCTCGGATTGTCCGTCCGTCTGAGGATGAAATGTTGTGCTCAACCCAACCCTCGTGCCCACTCCAGCTGAACTGCCCTCCAGAAATGCGAGGTAAACTGCCTACCTCGGTCACAAATAATAGACACGGTCACACCATGAAGACGAACAATCTCCCTAATGTAGATCTCTGCCAATCTCTCCGAAGAATATGAAAATGCCACAGGGATGAAATGTGCTGACTTGGTCAGCCTATCCATAATAACCCATACTACATCGAACTTCCTCTGAGTCCGTGGGAGTCCAACAACGAAATCCATGGTGATACGCTCCCACTTCCACTCAGGAATCTCAATCTGCTGCAATAATCCACTAGGTCTATGATGCTCATACTTTACCTGCTGAGAATTCAAACACCAAGCTACATATGCCACAATATCATTCGTCATCCTCCTCCACCAATAATGCTGCCGCAAATCCTGTTACATCTTTGCGGCGCCCGGATGAATGGAGTACAGGGAACTATGGGCCTCCTCTAAAATCAACCCATGAAGTCCATCCACATTGGGCACAAAAATATGACCCTGCATCCGTAAAACCCCATCATCACCAACTGTAACCTTCTTGTCACCACTGTGCCGCATCGTGTCCCTAAGGACACACAAATGAGGATCATCATATTGCCGATCTCGAATACGATCAAATAATGAAGAGTGAGCAAATGTATAAGCTAGAACACGGCCGGGCTCGGAAATATCCAATCTCATGAACCGATTGGCTAAAGCATGAACATCCAAAGCAAGTTGTCTCTCCCCGACCGGAATATATGCAAGACTACCCATACTGGCTAACTTCCTACTCAAAGCATCGGCCACCACATTGGCCTTCCGCGCATGATATAAGATGATGATGTCATAGTCTTTCAACAACTCCAACAATCTCCTCTGCCTCAAGTTCAACTCTTTCTACTTGAACAAATATTGCAAACTCTTGTGATCCGTGAACACCTCACATGACACGGCATACAGATAATGTCTCCAAATCTTCAGCGCGTGGACAATGGCTGCTAACTCCAAATCATGAACTGGATACTTCTTCTCATGGAACTTCAACTGACGCGAAGCATATGCAATAACATTTCCATCCTGCATCAACACTGCACCAAGTCCAACCTGAGATGAATCACAATATACGGTATGTGGCCCTGAACCTGTGGGCAAAACCAACACCGGAGCTGTAGTCAAAGATGTCTTGAGCTTCTGGAAGCTCCCCTCACACTCCTCTGACCACCGGAATTGGGCACCTTTCTGAGTCAACCTGGTCATCGGGGTTGTAATAGACGAAAACCCCTCCACAAACAGACGGTAATAGCCCACCAAACCCAAAAACTCCGGATCTCTATAGCTGATGTGGGTCTAGGCCAATCCTTTACCGCTGAAATCTTCTTAGGATCCACCCGAATACCCTCCGCTGATACAACATGACAAAGAAATGCAACTGAACTCAACCAAAACTCACATTTCGAAAATATGGCATATAACTGACTGTCCTTCAGAGTCTGGAGAACGACTCGAATGTGCTGCTCATGCTCCTCTCGGCTTCGGGAATAAATCAGAATATCATCAATGAAGACAATCACGATGGAATCCAAATAAGGCATGAACACTCGGTTCATCAAGTCCATGAAAGTTGCTGGGGCATTTGTCAACCCGAATGACATCACTAAGAACTCATATTGCCCGTACCGAGTGAGAAAAGCTATCTTAGAGACATCGGATGCCCTAATCCTCAACCGATGGTAGCCAGATCTCAAATCAATCTTCGAACATACCTTGGAACCCTGAAGCTGATCAAACAAATCATCAATCCTCGGCAATAGATACTTATTCTTGATGGTAACCTTGTTCAAATGCCAATAATCTATGCACATCCTTATTCTTAACAAACGACACCGACGCACCCCAAGGTGAAACACTAGGCCTAATAAATCCTTTATCAAGCAAGTCCTGCAACTGTTCTTTCAACTCATTCAAATCTGGAGGGGCCATACGATATGGCGGAATAGAAATGGGTTGAGTTCCCGGAGCCAAATCAATGCAAAATTCAATATCCATGTCGGGTGGCATACCCGGCAGGTCTACAGGAAACACCTCTGGAAACTCACGGACAATGGGCACAAACTCCATAGAAGGAATCTCGGTACTACAATCACGAACATAGGCAAAATAGGCCAAACACCCCTTCTCGACCATACGCCGAGCCTTCATATATGAGATAACCATATTGGAAGAATGACCAGGAGTCCCTCTCCACTCCAGCCGAAGAAACCCCGGCAATGCTAAGGTCACGGTCTTGGCATTATAGTCCAGTATGGCATGATAAGGCGACAACCAATCCATCCCCAAAATAACATCAAAATCTACCATATCAAGGAGTAGAAGATCTACACTGGTCTCAAGACCACCAATAACTACTACACACGAACGGTAGACACGATCTACCATAATAGAATCACCCACCAGTGTAGACACATATACAGGAGTACTCAGAGAATCATGAGGCATAACCAAATAAGGAGAAAAATAAGATGACACATAGGAATATGTGGACCCTGGATCAAATAAAACTGAAGCATCCCTGCTGCAAGCTGAAACAATACATGTGATAACCGCATCGGAGGCCTCAACCTCAGGTCTGGCTGGAATAGCATAACATCAGGGTTGGCCCCCACCAATTTGAACTACGTCCCTGGGACGGCCTCCTGCTAGTTGTCCTCTACCTCTAGTAGCCTGGCCTCCACCTCTAACACCTCTACCCCCGCCTCTGTTTGGCTGAGCGGGTGGTGGAACACCTGGTGCGGGAACCATGGAACAAGAACCCTAGAGCTGAGGACTGCTCGAGGCTCGAGGGAAAAATCTAGCAATGTGCCCCGGACCACCACAAATATAACAAGATCTCGGCTACTGAGACTACTGACCTTGAAACTGAACCTAACGACTTGAGTAACCACCCTGAAAACTCTGGAGCGGTGGTGCACTGATAGGAGCTGGTGGTGCACTGTAGGGCAACTAATCAGAATACTGCATGTCGGAACCACGACCACCTGGAGCACTGCGAGAAACCTGAAGTGCTGACTGAAACGCCCTAGAAGGATGACCCCTACCAAAAGAATCCCTACCTCCATATGAGACACCACTGGACCGGCCAAAGTGACAAGGCCCCTTGTCAGACCCCTGACCACTCCCCGATGATAGAATCATCTCGACTCATCTGGCCCCATTGGCTGCATCCTGTAAGGAAATATCACTCCCTACCTCTCTAGCCATCTGCAATCTGATCGGTGGAGCTAGTCCCTGAATAAACCTCCTCACCCTCTCTTGGTCGGTGGGAAGTATCATAATAGCATGACGGGCCAAGGTAATGAATTTGGTCTCATACTGAGTGAAGGTCATNGTTCTATGACCTTGAAACTGAACCTAACGACTTGAGTAACCACCCTGAAAACTCTGGAGCGGTGGTGCACTGATAGGAGCTGGTGGTGCACTGTAGGGCAACTAATCAGAATACTGCATGTCGGAACCACGACCACCTGGAGCACTGCGAGAAACCTGAAGTGCTGACTGAAACGCCCTAGAAGGATGACCCCTACCAAAAGAATCCCTACCTCCATATGAGACACCACTGGACCGGCCAAAGTGACAAGGCCCCTTGTCAGACCCCTGACCACTCCCCGATGATAGAATCATCTCGACTCATCTGGCCCCATTGGCTGCATCCTGTAAGGAAATATCACTCCCTACCTCTCTAGCCATCTGCAATCTGATCGGTGGAGCTAGTCCCTGAATAAACCTCCTCACCCTCTCTTGGTCGGTGGGAAGTATCATAATAGCATGACGGGCCAAGGTAATGAATTTGGTCTCATACTGAGTGAAGGTCATAGAACCCTATTGGAAACGCTCAAACTGCCTCCTATAATCCTCTCTCCGAGTGATAGGGAGAAACTTCTCCAGAAACAAATCGAAGAACTAGGCCCAAGTTAAAGGCGGTGATCTAGCTGGTCTAGCTAAACAATAATCTCTCCACCAGGTCTTGGGGGGACCCGACAGACGAAAAGTAGCAAAGTCGACCCCATTGGTCTCCACTATCCCCATGTTCTGTAGAACCTCGTGGAAACTATCCAAATAGTCCTGGGGATCCTCTGAAGATGCACCGCTATAAGTAGTAGTAAACAGCTTGGTGAACCGGTCCAACCTCCACAAAGCATCAGCAGACATAATTGCTCCATCACCGGTCTAAGCCACAATACCCGGCTGAACTACCCCAGCTATCTGAGGTGCTGGAGACTGGAACTGAGAAGCTAACTGCTACAGAGCGCGAGTAGCGGGAGTCTGGGTTCCTCCCCCAGCCTGAGAGACGGCTGGTGTTGTAGGAAGTAAACCTGCCTAAGCAACGCTCTCCATGAGGCCCACTAGACGAACAAGAGCATCCTGGAGTACCGGGGTGGCAATGAACCCCTCGGGAACCTGAGCTGGTCCAACAGAGACTGTCTGGGCAGGAACCCCATCGGCAAACTCTACCTGAGGCTCCGCCACTGGAGCTGCTGCTCTGGGCTGAGCTATGCCCCTACCTCAACCTCTAGCACGGCCTCGGCCTCGTCCTCAGCCCCTTGTAGGAGCTACAACTGGAGACTCGGGCTGCTGATCAGTGGATGAAGAAGCATGTGTTCTCGCCATCTGCGAGAGAATAGAGTAGAAATTCAATTAGTGTTGACAAATCAAATCGCACGACAGAAAAGAATAGATGTGAAGTCCTTCCTAAACTCTGTAGCCTCTGGGGGATAAGCACAGACGTCACCGTACCGATCCCTCAGACTCTACTAAGCTTGTCCACGAATTGTGAGACCTAAGAAAACTAGCTCTGATACCAACTTGACACGACCCGAATTTCCCACCGGGGACTGTGATGGCGCCTAACATTGAACTCGTTAGGCAAGAAAACGTTAATGTTTATTAACCTAATTCATTTATTTTTAACGGATAATAGGTGATGTACAAATCAGCGGAAATAAAAGTGCGAAATAAAACAAAGTCTAACAAATCAATTATATGTCATAACGAAATTCATAATAAACCCAGAATTTGGTGTCACAACTTCACGGACTGTCTATGAATACTACATATAAAGGTCTGAACAAAATAAATACATCTATCTCAGAATAAAGAAGAACATAGTGGAAATAAAGTAGGAAGGGACGCCAAGGCCTGCGGACGCCTACAGGACTACCTCGGAATCTGCAAATGGACTAAAGGCAGCCTCCTCACTCTAAAGTCCGTAGGGTCCTATACCGGGATCTGCACAAAAGTGCAGAATGTAGCATCAATACAACCGATCCCATGTACTGAGTAAGTGTCGAGCCTAACCTCGGCGAAGTAGCGACGAGGCTAGGACACGACAACCAACTAAACCTGTGCAGTTTAATCATTTATGGAAAAGTAATAACAACAAGAAATAAGCAGCTAAATATAAAGAAAGGGGAACATGCTGAAGGGAGGAAATATCAAATGAGGGAATAACGAAGTAAAGAAACAAATTAGATATCAATTTAAACAACAGAAGTAACAGCATAAAAAAAATGCACGACATCACCCTTTGTGCTTTTACTCTCATCCTCACCAAATAATAAATTGAATGCACGGCATTACCCTTCGTGCTTTTACTCTCATCCTTACAATAAATCAATATAAGTGGCACGGCATCACCCTTCGTGCTTTTAGTATCATAATATTGCATGACATCACCTTCGTGCTTTTAATATCATAATATGGCACGACATCACCCTTCGTGTTTTTACCCTCTCTCACAATATCATACACGGTATCACCCTCCGTGCTTTACACTCTTCCTCACCCAAACAAATTAAGATAACAACAATCGGACAAGGAAATCAACAATACAAACCACAATAATAAAGCCATAACGTCCCGGCAAAGGAGTCAACAGTAGAATCAATATCATCCCGGCAAAGGAAAAAAAGCTATAACCAATCTCACCTATTTACTCAATTTCACGTAGTAATTCTCAACTTCAACCAATACTCAACAATGATTAATACTAAGGAAAATTCTACCAACAAGAATAATCATCAAATTAAACTCGAGTAATGTTTAATGAAAAATCACATAAAGTTCAATATTCGATTCACGGGCATGCTTGACATCAAAGTATAGATACTCGTCACCGCACCTATACGTTGAACATATCACTAACACGTAGCAAATAAGACACAATACCTATTCCCTCAAGGTAAGGTTAAGCCAAACACTTACCTCGAATTCCACGACCAAACTCAAGCCTCAAATACCATTTTCACTTTAGAATTCGCCTCCAATTCAATTGTATCTAGACATAATCAGCTTAATAATATCAATAAATTCTAAATAATTCAACCCCAATGCTTCATTATGAGTTTTCTATCATTCTTCCCAAAAAGTCAAAAATCAACCCCGGGCGCACTTGGTCAAAACACGAGGTTCGGACCAAAACCCGATCATCCACGAGCCCGAATATATAATTAGTTTTGGAATCCGACCCCAAAATTAGGTCTAAATTCCCAAATTTGAAAAATCCCTAATTCTCCTAAAATCCCTAATTTCTACCCTTCAAGAACAAGATTTAGGCCTAGAAATCTATTGGGTGTTAATGGAAAATGAAGAAAACGAGTTTAAGAATACAAACCTAGAACTTGGTGGTGAAATCCCCCTTAAAAATCTCCCCTAAGCTTCCTTGATATTGAAAAGATGAAGTTATGGCTAAAATCCCGTTTTTCTACTATTTTAAGTGGGCTGGACAGACCTTCTACACGCTTGCGTGAGGTCTGTCGCGTTCGCGTAGCCTTCGGCCATATTGGCCTTCGCGTTCGTGACACTGCCTATGTGTTCGCGTAGGCTCACCCCTCCCTGGCCTTCGCGTTCGCGTGCGTCTAGTCGTGTTCGCATAGGGTTCCAACTCCCCCCATCCCCAGCTCCCTTAACACAGTGCGTTCGTGTAGAGCAACCTACCCCGGGCTCTTCGTTCGCGTCCTAGCCAGTGCGTTCGCATAGAGTAAAACACCAGACACCAACAAACAGCATTCTCACTAGATTTTCTAAGTCCAAAAACACTCCGACGCCTATCCGAAACTCACCCGAGCCCTCGAGGCTCCAAACCAAACACTGGCCACGACGAATTTAGCATAAACATAACATCGCCAAAGGAAAATGTTAATCATCGAATTTAGCATAAAAATCAAAGGAAAATCTCAAGAACTTTCAAAGTTTCAAATTTCACAATTACGGGTCTGAATCACGTCAAATGACCTCCGTTTCTTACCAAATTTTACAGGCATCACTCAAATACCATATTAAACCTGTACGGGGCTCCGAAACAAAAATACGGGCCCCATACCATCAATTTCAAATATAATCAAATTTCCAAAAACTCTTATATATTCAGTAAAACAATTTCTTTCAAATAATCACTTCTCGGGCTTAGGACCTCGGAATTCAATTCCGAGCATACGCCCAAGTCCCATATTTTCCTACGGACCCTCCGGGACCGCCAAATCACAGGTCCGGGTTCGGTTACTCAAAATGTTGACCGATTTCAACTTAAATTCAATTTTAAAGACAAAATTAGTATTTTTCTCAGTTTTCATATAAAAGCTTTCAGGATATATACCCGGATGCGCACGCAAAACGAGGTGAGATAAAGGAGGTTTTCAAGGCCTCGGAACACAGTTTTTGACTTATAAAATGAGAGATGACTTTTTGGGTCATCACAGGTTCAACTCCTTCTGTTTGAAGATACAATGAAGGCTCTTATGGACTGTAAATACATCCACGTGGACCCCATACAAATAATGCCGCAAAAGTTTTAATGCAAAAATCACCGCCGCAAGCTCAGTCATGTATTGGGTTATTATTTTCATGATTCTTGAGTTGCTTTGAAGCATAAGCTATAACTTTTCCATGTTGCATTAATACACACCGAAGCCCGATCCTTGAAGCATCGCAATATACCACAAACCCCTCTGTACCATATGGCAAGGTCAGTACCGGCGCCGTAGTCAACCTTGATTTCAATTCCTGGAAGCTCTTTTCACAAGTATCGGACCACTGGAACTTAAACTCTTTCTGCGTCAATTTAGTCAACGGAGAGGCAAGAGTGGAGAACCCCTCCACTAACCTCTTATAATACCCGGCCAAACCCAAGAAACAGTGAATCTCTGTTGGAGTGGTAGGTCTAGAACAATCCTTTACCGCTGAAATCTTTTGAGGATAGACCCTAATCCCTTCTATGGAGACAACATGACCCAGGAATGTAAAAGATTAAATCCAAAATTCACATTTCAAAAACATCGCATACAACTGGTGCTGATGAAGAGTCGGCAGAACTGCCCTGAGGTGGTCAGCATGATCCTCCTGATTCCGAGAATACACAAGAATGTCGCCAATGAACACTATCACAAAGAAGTTAAGAAAAGGCTTGAAGACTCGATTCATAAGATCCATGAAAGTTGTCGGGCAATTTGTCAGCCCAAAAGACATTACGAGAAATTCAAAGTGCCCATAACGGGTTCTGAAAGGTGTTTTCGGAATATCCTGCTCCCTTATCTTCAATTGATTATACCCGGACTGCAAATCAATTTTGGAAAAGAACTTAGCACCTTGAAATTGATCAAACAAATCATCTATCCTTGGCAATGGATATTTATTTTTGATTGTGACTTTGTTGAGTGGCTGGTAGTCAATACACATTCGTAGCGATCTATCTTTCTCCCTGACAAAGAGAACCGGTGCGCCCCAAGAATCCTTTAGTTGTTCCTTTAGCTCTTTTAATTCCGCCGGCGTCATTCTATAAGGTGGAATGGATATAGGATGCATGTATGGCATCACATCAATCCCAAAATCAATCTCCCTCTTTGGTGGAATCCCAGGAAGCTCATATGGAAAGACATCGAGGAATTCATTTACAATTGGCACAGACTAAAGGGTAGGTGCCTCTGCATCGGTGTCCGTAATCGGACCAAATGATAAGTACACTGATTTTTTATCATCTTCGTGGCCTTAAGGTAAGAAACAAACTTACCTCTTGGCACTACATTATCTCCATCCCATTCAACCACTGACTCATTAGGAAATTCGAGCCTCATAGTTCTGGTTCGGCAATCGAGTTTGGCAAAACATGAATAAAGCCAATCTATCCCTATTATTACATCAAAATCAACCATCCCCAATTCAATGGGTCGGCCATGGTATCCCGACCATGCTCCGTAACAACACAATCTCTATAAACTCGCGCAGCCATAATAGACTCACCAATAGGTTTCTAGGAAAAAGTTTACGGGGCCTAACATCCACAAGATCCAACGACTCGGAACTTCCCCCCTTAAGTATTTAAATGTCCTAACCACCCCTACCCCCTCATTTCCGTCTCCCCACTCTCTCACACCTCTCTCTTTAAACCTCACCTTAACCCTAGTTGCCTCCCCACCCCCCACCTTGAGCCACTGCCGGAAATCGCCTACGACAGCAGCGGCGGCGACGCCTAAAACCACCCCAAATCTACCTATCCTCTCCCCTCAATCTTTCTAAACCTCACCCCACCAATCAAACCCCCAAAAACCCATTAAAATTAGTAGATCCTAAACCTAAAAGAAACCAAAAACCCTAGCTCCACCCTGAGCCGCCGTCGAAAATCACCTATGGCGGCGGCAGAACCCTAAACCTACCCAAACTCACACCCTAGAACCCCCTCACCCTCTTGAACCTCACCACAAAAACTGATCATCCAAAAAACCCCACCAAAATCCCTAGAGCTTAAATATAAAAACCCAGAAACCTAGCACCGCTGCCGAAAATTGCCTACGGCGGTGGCAAAGCCCTAAACCTACCCTACAACCACCTTACCCCTAGAACCTTATTCTACCCATAGATCCTAAAAGTACCCCACCAAAAACCCTAAATCTTATATCTAAGTTTTCTTAAACTCATATCTTCTCCTCCCCCCCCCCCTTTTTTGATTTCACCTAGTTTGTATAAGAATCCTCGTGCCAATATCTCCCATGAGGGATCTCAAATTCCATATGGGTGTATTGGCATGAGGGTTTTTAACGGCAAGATTTCCCTTTTCCCAAAACAGTTCTTTAGGTATAGTTTCTTTTCCTTTTTCTTTCTATTTTCCTTTATTTTATTACGTGTTTTATCGTTATTGTTGTTCATTTTTATTTTCAATATTACTATTCTTACTTGTTTTCTATTTTAAATTAGTTGAAGAAAATTTTTTAGGTTAAATCAGTAGTTAGAAATGCATGTTAGTGCTAGGAACTAGACCTTTGCCGTTTGGGCCACTTAGAATGGTTGGTCTCGAATTGTCATACCCGGATTTATTAAACCAAAGTAAGATTAACCATTCCAAAGCTTTTCTAATTAAAGCCTTGTTGATGTTGTTGGATAACACCTGGTAAATTTAGACTGCTTTTAGGGTAAGCGATTTAACTATTGCTCATTTAAAATTATATATGTTGTTTTACCAATAGTTATTTATCATTTTTCAAACTTTTGTACTTAAAACTTTTGAAGATTGAAGCTACAAGTCAAGATGAAAGTTTAGAAGATGCACAAGCTCATTATTATTTTGCTAAAACTATTATGATAAAACTCGATATCATAGTCTAGCTCAGGATGTTAGCTACGTTTTTTTTTGTTGACGTTGAGAAAACATAGAAAGTAACATCATCATGAGATTTGAACTTTATATATTATCTTTTTATATATAGATTTTTCAATAACAATTTGATATTTATTGATAAAGATTACTTTTTTGTGGAATTGAGCTTTAGGACTACTCATGGTTAATAAGAGACCATGAATACGATCGTTAAATTACAAAATTATTTTAAATAGGGACCTCGTCCCTAAAACATAATCTGGGACCAATTAAAGCTTAGTCGCAAAAATAGTTTAACAATTGGAATGACGAGATATGTAGTCTAAAAGTATTTCACGACCAGATTTTTTGCCCATCTATAAAAGATAATTTAGGACCAGTTACAGTTGGTCGCTAAAAAGGTTTTACAGTTAGTCTCTAAAAGTATTTCACGACCAGAATTTTTGCCCGTCTCTAAATTTATTTAACGACCAGGTTTTAAGACCCGTCTTTATTGACATTTAGAGGCTGAGGCTATTACGACGGGTTACGACCAGCTTTTTCCATATATAATTTACCCTTTTAGGACCAGATTTGGGCTTTTAGGGACCGGATTTCCCTTCCGTAAAGGCAGTTATTCTTGTAGTGGCATCGGCCACCACATTGGCCTTCCCGGAATTATACAAAATGGTAATATCATAGTTCTTAGCGGCTCCAACCACCGTTGTTGACTCAAATTTAGATTCTTTTGTTTGAACAAGTGTTGGAGACTCCGAAGATCCATAAATACCTCACAAGACACACCATAGAGATAATGCCTCCAAATCTTCAATGCATGAATGATGTTAGCCAACTTCAAATAATGGACGAGTAGTTCTTCTCATGAGGCTTCAACAGACGCGAAGAATAAGCAATCACTCTACCATCATGCATCAAGGCACACCCATACCAATCCGAGAAGCATCACAATATACTGTATAAGAACCTGAAGCTGAAGGCAATACTAGAACTGGAGATGTGGTCAAGGCAGTCTTGAGCTTCCGAAACTCTCCTCACACTCATCCGACCACCTGAAAGTAGCACCCTTCTGGGTCAATTTAGTAAAAAGTGATGCAATATACGAGAAACCCTACATGAAGCAAGGATAATAACCGGCAAAGCCGAAAAAACTCCTAATCTTCGTAGCTGAGGATGGCCCCGGCCAACTCTGAACCGCCTCTATCTTCTTCCGATCGACCTTAATCCCCTCACTGGACACTATGTTCCCTAAGAACTCCACCGAGTTAAGCCACAACTCACACTTGGAGAACTTGGCGTACAACTTCTCATCCCTCAACCACTGCAACACAATCCTCAAATTTTGGGCATGCTCCTCCTGACTATGAGAGTACACCACGATATCATCAATGAATACTATAACAAACGAGTTAAGATAAGTTTGAAATACACTGTTCATTAGACATATGAATGCTATTGGGGAATTTTTCAGCCCAAAAAACATCAGAAGGAACTCATAATGACCATAACAGGTCCTGAATGTTGTCTTTAGAATATCCGAGTTCCGAATCTTCAACTCATGATACCGAGACCTCAAATCAATCTTAGAGAACACCCTCTATCCTTGAAGCTGGTAAAATAGATCCTCAATGCGCGACAAAGGATACTTGTTCTTGATTGTAACTTTGTTAACCTGCCTATGGTCGATGCACATCCGCATAGTACCATCCTTCTTCTTCATAAACAGAACCGATGCACCCCAAGGCGACACACTAGGACTAATATACCCCTTATCAAGAAGTTTCTGAAGTTGTTCTTTCAATTCCTTCAACTCAGCTGGTTCCATATGATAAGGAGGAATACAAATGGGCTGAGTACCCGACACTAAGTCAATACTAAAGTCCATATCCCTGTCCGGCGGCATCCTGGCAGGTCTGCATGAAACACATCCAGAAAATCGCGCACCACTAGAACAGAGTCAATAGTAGAAGTATCAGCACCAACATCCCTCACAAAGGACAAATATGACAGACATCCCTTCCCAATCCGTTGGGCCTTTAAACAAGAAATCACTCTACTGGGATCATAATCTAGAGAACTTCTCAACTTGATCCTTGGCAAACCCGGCATCGCCAACGTCACAGTCTTAGCGTGACAATACAGAATAACATGACATGGAGACAACTAGTCCATACCCAAGATTACGTCAAAATCTACCATACTAAGCAAAAAGAGATCAACTCGAGTCTCCAATCCCCCAATAGCCACTACACACTATCGATATACACGTTCCACAACATTAGTATCACCTATCAGCGTAGATACATGAACAAGTGAAACTATGGACTCACGGGGTATATCCAAATAACGAGTAAAATAAGAGGACACATAGGAATAAGTATAAATTGGGTCAAATAATGTGGAAGCATCCATGTGGCACACTGATAAAATATACGTGATCACTGCATCTAAAGCAACAACATATGTCCTGGCAAGAATAGCATAGAATCGGATCTGACCGCCACCTAATAAGCCTCCCCCTCCTGGGCGACCCCTACCTTCCTGAGCCCCACCCCGAGCCGGCTGGACAGGTGGTGAAGTAACTGGTGCTGAAGTCGTGGCCTGACTCCTCTACTGAAATGGACCTCCCGTAAGGTAGGGACAGAACCTCTTCACATTACCCAACTCTCCACACTCGAAACATCCCCTCTTGGAAAATAGTGGCAAATACTGAGGTGGACCCCGAGAACCAGAATAACTACGAGAAGAACTTGGTGTAGACGAACCCTGAACTGAAGGTGCACGAGATGAATCTTAGATAGAAGGGCAATGAGAGATGATTGGGCCGGTCTAGAATTGTATGAACCATGGTTGGATGATGCACCACAATGCAGTGGACGAGCCATCTGAGCGGGCCTATAAGTACGACCCCTCGTGTGGTAGAACTGACCCCCAGAAGGAAGACCACTGAAATCACCTATTCCACGAGGCCTCTTAGACTTTCTCTCCTCACGCTCTTGACTACGGACCATTTATAATCGCCAAGAAATATCAACAATCTCATTGAACCGAGCATCGGATACACTCTCATAGGCCTCCCAAAATGCCATGTAAGTGGCACTACACAGACTGAAATGCACCTCTCATAGGCCTCCCACCATCTTAAAGCAACCCAGAAAAACAAAAAGTAGTGAACGAGACCCCACTGGTCTCTAGAATACCTGCGGTATGAAGAATCCACTGACACCTATCCAAGAAGTCTTGAGCATCATCTGACTCAACCCCACTGAATGATGGAGGTTGGAGTCTCCCAAATCTCTCAAGTCTCTTATGTTCATCCTCACCCATAACAGGACCCAATTGGGCCTGAGCAGCTATAACCGATTGCGCTGGAAATGCCTCCAGTGTCTGAAGTCTCTGCATAACCTACTCTGGAGTATGAGTGACGGGAGTCTGAGTACCTCCCCCAACCTGAGAAGTGGTTGGCGCGGTCTGAATAGAAACTACTTGAGCAATTCTGGTGCACACTAACAAAATCTAAGCCAAAGCCTCCTGAAAGTCTGGAATCACAATGGGCACAACTAGTGCCTAATCTAGCCCCACTAGCTTAACCATATCTGGATATTGTTCCTGATCTAGAGCAACAAGTGGATCTGCAGGTGCTGCCCTAACTACTGTACGAGCTGCACCTCTGCCCCTATTATGTCCCCTACCGCGACCTCGACCTCTCGTGGACCTAGCTGGTGGTACTGGTGGTTGTCCATCATGTCCAGTAGCACGTGTCCTCACCATCCATGAGAGAATAGAATAACATAATTTTAGTTTTCAGAATAAACAAATCCTGTCATGCCCCAAAACCAAGGAGCGCGACCGGCGTTCAACCGAGTAAACCCGACTANTTGTTCAAATCTTTTATTAGCATTTTCAACCTCTCACAATAACAATATTTCCTTGGCTCTCTAGCCCTTTCACAAGTGTCATTATTCAAGGCATGATGGCCGCATTTTGTTTATATTCCATATTTTCACTTCATTTAATTTCAAGGATCACTACCAAATGCCAACATATAGAACATTCGAGAAATCATATACCTCAAGTGCGTTAATAATGGGACTTTAAGCACAAAGGACCAACAATAGAGGCACACATCAAAGTCACAAACAAGAAGTACACTAATTATCCTTGAATTACTCTTTATTTATTATCATCAACAAGAGATATTCGATTAAGTCATTAAGTATAAGCACGAATGACTTGGAGTATTGAGCGTATCGAGTTTTTCTCACCCAATTGTTATACTAGTTTTCATTTAGAATACGACTCAAAGACATACCATTTTAATAAGCAACCATACGTTAAACCTCTATCTTTCGTCAACAAGCAATTCGGAATAATCAAGTTTATAAGTTCATACGGCATGACCCGAAATATAGAAATTAGAAATTTTGAGCCGATAATACTTAAACTCAATTCCGTTCCGAGAGCTAAAGTTTAGCCAACATACCTCAATTGCGCTTCTTTAGGCTCTATAATTATCCGANTGCCTAATCTAGCCCCACTAGCTTAACCATATCTGGATATTGTTCCTGATCTAGAGCAACAAGTGGATCTGCAGGTGCTGCCCTAACTACTGTACGAGCTGCACCTCTGCCCCTATTATGTCCCCTACCGCGACCTCGACCTCTCGTGGACCTAGCTGGTGGTACTGGTGGTTGTCCATCATGTCCAGTAGCACGTGTCCTCACCATCCATGAGAGAATAGAATAACATAATTTTAGTTTTCAGAATAAACAAATCCTGTCATGCCCCAAAACCAAGGAGCGCGACCGGCGTTCAACCGAGTAAACCCGACTAAGCAAGCATGTTAGGTTTCATTCTACCCAAACTAATTCATGAATAAATAGGAGATAAATTCTATCGATCATACTTTACAAATATTTCGTTAACTTCCATTTTGTTTTCATTAGCAGTTTCAACCATAATATCCAGAATATTACAATTTTTACAGTTATGATGAAGAACATACTTTCCAAATACCAATATTTCTATTTTAATTCCAATACCCGACACCACCCACAACCTGTCTATGGAGCCTTTAAATGGAAGAGAAATATGGAAATGCCGACAACAAGGCTCCAGCTATACCTCAAATGCAAAATACATGATCACCAAATAACGGGACCACGAAATGAAGTGGGGATCACCAAGTTTGCTGAAAGGAACATACCATTATCGCAGATCGATGTCACCTACTGTGGAAACACCTGCATCCATTAAAGATGCAGCGTCCCCGGCAAAAGGGACGTTAGTACTGTCAAATAGTACTAGTATGTAAAGCTAAAAGCCATCTTTCATAATAGAAAAACCATACAAGAAAAGGAAATCCATAGAAACAACAAATTACAATCAATTATATCCAAATGTGCAATTGAAACATATTAATTTTCAAAATTATGGAAGTGTTACATATTTTTAGTTTAGGGAGATCTTTAGTACCGATAATACCATAAGTCACGATATCACTGTTCACAATGCCACCATACTCTTGGTATGAAGTCCGATCTCGGCCCGATCGGCTAAGCAACCTCATTTGAAGGTGTAACCACAATCGCAATTGTATCACAATTTCCAACACGAATTACCACTATGTGTGCAGCATGGCGTCCGATCACGGCCCAATCGGCTAAGCCGTCTCACCACAGTGTCGTGGGGTTTGACGTATCCAAATTTACCAACAATCTCATCCCAATAAAGGGGAATAATTTCATCACAACAGTCTCATCCCAGTTAAGGGGAATAATTTCCACAATGCACCCTACATCGGCGCGTGTAGTTTCCGGGTTAGGTTATTTTAACCTACCCTTCCTCGGTGACTATCGATCTCCTGAGAAGAANCTAAAGTTTAGCCAACATACCTCAATTGCGCTTCTTTAGGCTCTATAATTATCCGAAACTCGTAGCAATCTCAATCTATTTGGTAAGGTGACAAATGGAACCAAGATTAGGAAATCGATCATAATTTCTAGCTCACTTGAGCATATTATCATACAACATGTGTTCATTACGGTCTGGTAGCTCTTTTATGGTAGGTTATACCTGCCTGTTCCCCATCCTTAGCCATTATTAGCCTACATTGATCCTAAGCCCCATCACAACCCATGCATGCAAGACAATTTACCCCAAGCCCGTGAATTATCTAAGTAGTTACTCATCCTTAGAAGATATTCAAAAATTGTTGGGTTAAGATTAGATTCTTACCTGCAATGTGAAAGCTTTCTTGATACTCTTCAAAGACATAGCACAAATTGTTAGATTTTAGGTGTTAGTTAGCTTCCTCCCCTTAGAACTCTCTCTCTCTCTCTCACTCTAAAATATAGTATAAAATGATTCAAACTAATCAGGAAGGGGTATTTTAATGATATTGGGTCGGGTTTTAAAATGACAAAAAGGGTGCCCCGACATAGTTATGCAGTCCGCAAAGATGCCGCAGAAATGAGCTCAGCTGGGTGGAACATTTGATCGAGTATGCAGCCATTATGCGGCCCGCATACCTTTTCTGCGGTCGCATAATGCGCCAAAGAATTTCCCTCGCAAAACTCCAAGGTAGAGATGCGATGGATTATGCGGCCCGCATATTAATTATGCGATCGCATTTTGGGTCGTAGAAACGCACTCTTTCGCAAACATCTTCTTCTAAGTCCGTAAGGTACTTTTCAATCCAAAAGGTCTGAACCACGCACCATTAAACACATAAATCTAATATGGACAACATTAAACACATAAATCTAATCTGGACATCACGAAGTACCGGTTTTCTAGGTAAAACAAGAATACAAGAATGTGAAATTTCCTAAGGGTTTTGCAACCTCTCGAAGATAAGTACAAACGTTTGTACGGATCCGCGAGAATCTATAAAACCTGTCAATGACTCATGAGACTTATGTAACCTAGGCTCTGATACCAGCTTTTCACGACCCAAAACCAACCCGTCGTGATGGCGCCTACCATGCTACTAAGAAAGCCAACTATTCAGGCATTTCCAACACTTCAAATCATTGAAAGATACTAAAATAGTTTAAATAAAGGAAAATATCTTAAAACATTGTAGGAAATCATAACTCGACACATAAATTCTTCCCAAAATCCGGGGTGTCACTGAGTACATGAGAATCTACGAAACGCCAAAGTCTGTACACTATCTAAAAAGTAATACTGAATAAATAAACTGAAAGATAAGGGCGGAGAGTCAAGGTATGCAAATTCCAAGTAGCTACCTCGATGATCTCCGGAGGTTTGGAATCTGCAAGTCAACAACCACCGTAACCGGAAGCACCTGGATCTGCACACGAGGTGCAGGGTGTAGCGTGAGTACAGCCATCTCAATAAGTAACAAATCTAACCGTTAGACTGAAAGTAGTGAGAAGTCCAATTTTTACGGTCCACTTTCAACATTGAACAGTGCACAAAGCAACAGAAAATATGACAGTGATATTTCAGAAATTCATAGTCTACAAGTGAAGTTACAGGAATTTAGACATGCTTTCAAAAAGAAACTAGACTTGCTTTCAGCTTCTACAACAAAACTTAGCACAAAGCAGGGCAGATCCAGCGCAGGGCAGATCCAGCCGAAATGCAAATAAAGAGGCCAGATCCAGCCCAAATATCATAACTGCTAGCATTGCACCCACTATGGGTGTGCAAACTTCAGAGGGGCCGATCCAGCCCAAGCGCTATAATAAGCAAAATCCTGGCATGAATCAATAAAGCTTGTTTCAATGTGCAGCCCGATCCCATACATATTATTCACAACAGGCCCTCGGCCTCACTCAGTGTAAGCACATAATTTTTTACCCACGCAACTTTTTAAAATAAGTATTTTAAAGTATTTTTTTGAATTATTTTAATTGGGTGTTAGTCTACTATTATTTTAATTTTTGAATATAAATTTGAAAACACAAAAATTGTTTCATTATACATTTTCTTACTTTTACTTAAGATCGTTTGTATTTTTTAGTAATATACTTTTTTTATTTTTACTATGATTTTAACTTAATTTTTCTCTATTTTTATTTCAGTATAATATTTGAAAACACAAACAATAATATAATTTCATATTATGATATATTTCAAACTAATTAATTAAAATTAATCTTACATTAAATAGTATGTGGTATGTGGGCCTGGATGAGTAGAGGGACACGTCTAGAATGTGGTTCACGACTGCGAATTGCATTAGGGTAGCTGCTAAAGAGGTCTTAAGGGTCACGAAGGGCTCTCCCGGGGTTCATCGAGGGGGCTGGTGGTGGAATGGAGAGGTCCAAGGTAAAGTGGAAACTAAGAAAGCTGCTTATTTGAAGCTACTAGAGAGTACAAACGAGGAGGAAAAAAGACTTATCGGGATTGTTAAAGAAAGGCAAAGAAAGAGGCAAACTTAGCAGTTACGACGGCTAAACATGCGGCGTTTGCTCATTTGTACGAGGAGCTCGGGGCCAAGGCGGGGACAAGAAGTTGTACCAGTTGGCCAAGGTGAGGGAGAGGAAGGCTTAGACCAAGTCAACTGCATCAATGACGAGGATGGAAAAGTATTGATAGACAAGGCACTTGTTAGGAGAAGATGGCAAACATGCTTCCATAAATTGTTGAACGAGGTGGGGGATAGACGCATTGTGTTGGGTGAGTTGGAGCACTGCGAGAATTGGCGAGATTTAGGGTACTGTAGGCGAATTACGGTAGAAGAAGTGGAGGGGACGATGCGTAAGATGTGCAGGGGCAGAGCGACGGGGCCAGACGAAATCGCGGTAGAATTCTGGAAGAGCGTGGGGCGAGCAAGTTTGGAGTGGCTCACTAGGTTTAATGTTATTTTTAAGACAAAGAAGATGCCCGAATAATGGAGGTAGAGTATTATGGTTCCACTTTACAAGAACAAGGGTGATATCCAGAATTGTAACTATTATAGGGGTATCAAGCTATTGAGTCACACTGTGAGGGTTTGGGAGAGGGTGGTTGCGACCAGGGTGAGGAGGTGTGTCTATTTCTGAAAATTAGTTTGGATTCATGCCGGGGCGTTCTACTACGAAAGCGATTCATCTAGTTAGGAGATTAGTGGAGCATTATAGGGAGAGGAAGAAGAACTTGCATATGATGTTTATTAACCTTGAGAAAACGTACGATAAATTCCTGAGGGAGGTCCTGTGGAGGTGTTTGGAGGCTAGTGGCATTCTGGTAGCGTACATTAGGGTGATTAAGGATATGTATGATGATGCACAAACTTAGGTGAGGACTGTGGGTGGGGACTCGGAGCATTTCCCTGTGGTGATGGAGTTGCACCAAGGATCGGCTCGTTGCCCCTTTTTATTTGCCTTAGCGATGGATGTACCGTCGCGACACATACAAGGGGAGGTGCCTTAGTCCATGTTATTTGCCTATGATATAGTGTTGATTGATGAGACGCAAAGAGAAATTAATGCGAGGTTGGAGGTTTGGAGAGAGACCTTGTATTCTAAATATTTCAAATTGAGTAGAACCAAAACGGAATACTTGGAGTGCAAATTTTGTGACGGGACCCATGAAGCAGACGTAGAGGTAAAGCTTGATGCTCAAGTTATATCCAAGAGAGCGAGTTTTAAGTATCTCGGGTCTATTACCCAAGGTAATGGAGAGATTGACGAAGATGTCACACATTGCATCGGAGCGGGATGGATGAAGTGGAGGCTCGCTTCCGGTGTTTTATGTGATAAGAACGTGCCGCCAAGACATAAGGGTAAGTTTTATAGAGTGATGGTTCCACTGACTAGGTCGTATGGGGTTGAGTGTTGTCCAGTCAAGAACTTCCACGTGCAGAAGATGAAAGTAGCAGAGATGAGGATGTTGAGATGGATATGTGGGTGTACCAAGAGAGATAAGATTAAAAATGAAGTTATCCGAGACAAAGTGGGAGTAGCTCCGTGGAGGACAAGATGCGGGAGTCGATGCTGAGATGGTTCGGACATGTTAAGAGAAGAAGAATTGATGCCCCTGTTAGGAGGTGTGAGAGGTTAGCCATGGCGAGTTTGAGAAGAGGTCGAGGTAGGCCTAAGAAGTATTGGGGAGAGGTGATTAGATAGGACATGGCGTTGCTTCAGCTTACTGAGGACATGACCATTGATAGGAGGGTGTAAAGGTCGAGGATTAAGGTAGAATGTTAGTAAGTAGTTTTTGGTTGCTCACCGATAGTCTTAGTAGCACGCATGCCCCTTCATATTCTTAGATTTTTATTATGTTATGTGGTTTTGTTCGCCCCAGGTATTATATCCCTTGTTGATAGTATTTGGTACTACTTATTCTTTATCTTTCCTTTTTTCCCCTCTTCCCTCTTTCTTCCTTTCTTGCTATCCACTTCTTCTTATTACCCTTACTGAGTCGAGGGTCAATTGGAAACAGCCTCTCTACCTGTTAGGTAGGGGTAAGGTCTGCGTACAGACTACCCTCCACAGACCCTACCTGGTGGTAACATACTGGGTTTGTTGTTGTTGTTGTTGTTGTTACATTTAATAGTATATTATTCTAAAAGGAAAAGTATTAAGTTTGTTAGTTATTGGACTTTAAAAATTGAATAACCCCAACCTTGAGCACAAATTCAGCTACAAGAAGAGACCCACATATTAAGCCCAATTCGGATCTTCTAGGCCCCAATTCGGGCATCCCAACCATCTTAACCCTACGACCCACGCCCGAGACCCACAACATAATTGACCCATCTCCCATGGTGATTTAACTTTAGCCTTCCATCCCAATTCATCCAATGGCCAATAAGTAATACCCCAACCATATATAACCTTAACATTTCCCAAAACCCTAACCCTAAAACTCCTCCCCAGCCGCACACACATGCCAATCTGTCGTTGCCGCCGCGCCACCACTGTCCTAATTCTCCGGAAAGATCTGATCCACCCCCACACATGGTCCCCCTCATCTCTTTATGCCAAGTAGCCTAATGAACTCCTGACATAGAATATCCCATCTTCCTCATGTGCTTTATCATTATTTTTCTTTTCGGATTTTATCCCTTTAGATTGAAATTAGGAAATATGGGGTGCGTAGGTTCGAGTTAAATTCTATATACTCCCTTCATTTGTCCCATTTTCCATCAACAAATGGCAAAAATAGGATTTGGAATTTTTATTATAATTTCATGCAAGATAAGGAGGAACCTTCGAGATAATAATATATATTGTGAGGTTTCCTGATTTTTGGGAAGGTTTTTCTGGAAAGAAAAATTGGGATTCCTGATAGAGAATTGGGAGATATAAAATAAGGGTTTTAAAGAATGGAGTTTTCTTTTCATTTCAATCTTCTGATATTAAGTTTAGTTTATATCTTAGAAAATACAGATACATTAATGCTTCTTCCCTTCCGGTTTCAATTTTGGTTTTCATAAATAGAGTTTGTTTGTGGTCATTTTGGGTTTAGAGTTTTCCGGTGCCAATTCAGGTTTCTGTCCGAGTTTGTGTTTGAGGTACCTGTCGATTTAGCTGTTGTTTCAAGTTAAGTGTCGAGTTCTTTTCCCAAGCCTTATTTGTACATTTATACACAAATTTAATCGGAAGAAATTGAGGTTCAACACCTTTCCATTTTCTCTATTTTACTGTAAATAGTGTTGATAAGTGCAAAATTTCCTGTTTGGCTATTTGTTTTCCTTGGTTGTGGATCTATTTTTTGTTTCGTTTTATTTCTTTTTTTGTTTACCATCTTTTTTGCTAGAGTTACCCTCTTCCTAGTGCAAACTGGAGCAGAAAATTTTATTCCTTTTGTTTGTTTTGATTGCAGGAGCCCATCTGGAGAACGAGGGTCAATATTTCAGAAATTGATTTTAAGTCCAAATCAGAGAAGCACCAGGAGCCCGCCTGAAGAACATAGTCAACTATCAGTTTCTTTCAAGTTCAAGCAACAGGATCCCGTTTGAAGAACAAGGTCAATTTTCAATTTTAAAGTTTAAGAAGCAGAAGCTCACCTGAAAATGTAGGTTTACAAGCGCAAGCCCACTTCAGAAGCATCAGGAGCCCGCCTGAATAACAGGATCAACTTTCAGTTATCAAGTTCAAGTCAGAGGCAGCAGATCCCTCTTGAAGAATAGGGTTAACCTCCAGTTTTTTTTCAGTTCAAATAAGAAGTTCAAAAGTAACACGAGCCGCCTGAAGAACAAGGTTTTCAAGCTCAAGTCTACTCCAAGTTAATGTTTATTTCAAGTCGAAGCACCAAGAGCCCGTCTGAAAAACAAGGTCAACTTTGAATTTTCAAGTTCAAGTTAGAGGAAACAGGATCTCTCCTGAGGAATAAGTTTAACCTCCAGTTTTCTTTCCAGTTCAAATAAAAAGTTCAAAATTAGCACGCGTCGCATGAAGAATAGCCCCGTTTTTCTAAGTTCATGTTTATTTCTATAACGACCCTGCTGGTCGTTCCGAGAGTAATAGCCCTATTTTTCCCATTTCTGCTTCTTTATGTGTTGTTCAGTCTTATTATGTTGCTTAGGGTTGGTTGTTCCGGGTTCGGAATGATTCTGGAAGGGAATGAGACACTTAGTCTCTTAATTTGGAAATTTAGTTGGAAAAATCAACCAGAAGTTGACTTATGATTAAATGATCTCGGATTATGGGTTTTATGGTTCGGATAGCTCCGTTAGGTGATTTTGGACTTAGGATCGAAATGTTATTTGGAGGTCCGTGGTAGAATTAGGCTTGAATTGGTGAAATAGGAAATTTGGCGATTTCCGATTGATAGTGAAAATTTAGATATCGGGATCAAAATGGAATTTCGGAAGTTGGAGTATGTTCGAAGTGTCATTTGTGACGTATGTGCAAAATTTGAGGTTATTCGGACGAGGATTGGTAGGTTTCGGCGTCGTTTGCGGAATTCAGAAGTATAGAAGTTCTTAGGCTTTAATACGAGGGTAATTTGGTATTTTTGATGTTGTGTTCAGTGATTCGAAGGCTTGACTAAGTTTATATGATGTTATGGGATGTGTTGTTATGATTGGTCGGGGTCCCGAGGGGCTCGGGTGAGTTTTGGGGTGGTTTCGGACCATTTCTAGGCCATTTTTAGCTAATGGTTTTTGGCTATAGCAGTGTGTTACATGATCGCAGGGAATTGGTCGCGATCGCGATCGCGGTGAGTAAAATGAGAGAAAATGGGCAGTGAATCGCGATCGCGGAAGGCCTTTCACGATCGTGTAGAGGAAATTTTCTGCTGCACTGACCCGACTTTGGAAGCTTGTATCTTGCAATTTATAAGTAATTTTGAGATGATCCAAAAATAAAAGTTGTATCTATTTGTGTCTAGTTTTCAGAAAATCATACCATTTGGAATTTGGAGTTTTTTCTGAAGAGTTATGGTTGATACACTAAACCCTATCCGGGAAGATGTTGGTAATCCCATTGTAATAAAAGTTGTATCTCTTTGTGTCTAGTTTTCAGAAAATCATACCATTTGGAATTTGGAGTTTTTTCTGAAGAGTTATGGTTGATACAGTAAACCCTATCCGGGAAGAGTTTGGTAATCCCATTGTGTTGCATATGGCTGACTTTGGAGGCTTATATCTTATAATATATAAGGAATTAGGAAATTATCAAAGACCAAAAGTTGTAGCCCTTGGTGTATATCTTTCATAAAGTCAAACCATTTGCAATTTGGAGTATTTTACAAAATGTTATGACCATTATATTAGAGACTGTTTGGAAGAGCTGGGCATTTGTTCTTCGCGATCGTGAAGGGAAAAATTTGGGCTGATAAAAGTTGTGCCTTTGCGATCTTGGAGAATTTTCCACGATCATGATGAGTATATACCTGGGCATAAGATATATATCGAGGTTTCGGCCATTTTTAACATATTTGGAGCTATGGAGCTCAGATTGAAGCAATGTTTAGGCGGTTTTTACCATATGGGATGGGTTAAGTGATTTCTATCTAATTTTTGTCAAACCACATGATTATGCCTTTAATTTCATCTTTGTGATTTGAGGTGGAAAATTGGGGAAAATAGGGAAGAATTCTTGAGTTGGATTTTTGGGGTTTTCAATGGGATTTTATTATCGGATTTGAGTAAATTTGATATGGTTGGACTCGTGAGTGAAAGAGGTTTCTAGTTTTATAATTTTTGTTGGATTACGAGATCTGGGCCCGGGATCGGTTTTGGCCAATTTTGGGATTTGTGGTTTAATTGGATAATTTTTATGTGGGCTTCACTCCTTTAGCATATATTAATGATAATACACTGATTTTCGATAGATTCAGGGTGATTTGTGGCTGAGTCGAGCGTCAAGGGCATTGCGGAGTAGAGTTTTGTCCAGTTTGAGGTAAGTAACGATTATAAATCTAGACATGAGGGTATGAAGCCCCGAAATTTGGTATTATTTCATTACATTGAGGTGACGCACATGCTAGGTGACGGGCATGTGGGCGTGCACCCTAAGGGATTGTGACTTGGTCCGTCCTGTAGCGACTATAGAGTTGCATATTTTGATTAAGGTTGTATAATAGCTATATGTTTTAGAAAGAATTCCTATAGCTTAGGCTAAATGCCATGTTTGGGGCCTTGTGCATGTACTATTTGGACCCTCAGGGGTATTTTATTACTATCCTCACACTATTTTGATTCGAAAGCATATCCTCAGTTATGATTTTACATGTTTATTGTTTGATTCAATTTCATTACTCTATTTTAAAAGTATATGAAAGTTGTTTTGGGCTGAGTCCCCTGATTTTACTGAAACACCCGAGTGGTTTGCGAGGTTAATGGTTGAGTGAGGCTGAGAGCCTGATTGTGAGGATATAAATATATATATGGATCGGGCTGCATGCCGCAACAATATATATAGATTGGGCTGCACACTGTTGCATGTCACAACTATATGTGGATCGGGTTGCACGCCGCAATGATATATAGATCGGGATGCACGCCTTAGCGGTATTCGGTCGGGTTGCAATCTGCAGCGATATAGTGCTTGGGCTGTTGTGATAACCCGAAGGGTCATCTTATAAATTAAGAATCCATTCCAAACTCATTAGCCTTAAAAAGATTAATTTTATTTACCTCGATTTGCATGCGCAGTCTGGGCGTGAAACCGGAAACCTTTTATGTGAAAATATGAGAAATAGAAATTTTTGGAATTAAAAAGTTGGTTATAGTTGAATTTGTTCAACATTTTTAGTAAAGGAACCCGGATCTGTGTTCCGACGATCCCGGGAGGTCCGCAGTAAAATATGGGACTTGGGCGTCGTAACGACCCGGTCGGTCGTTCCGTGTGATTAGCCCCGTTTTCCCCGTTTCTGCCTTATCATATTTTGCTTAGCCTATATATGTTATGTTGGGTCGGTTGGTTCGGGTTCGGAGTGGTCGTGGTGAGAACAGAGACACTTAATCTCTTAAAGTAGCTTAATAGTTGAAAAAAAGTCAACTGGGAGTTGACTTATTGGTAAACGACCTCGGAATGCGGATTTTATGGCTCGCATAGCTTCGTTAGGTGATTTGGGACTTAGGAGTGTATTCGGAATGAAGTTTCGATGTTTGGTGTAGAATAAGGCTTGAATTGGCGAAGGTTAGTTTTTGGTGATTTCTGGTCGGCAGTGGAAAATAGGCTATAGGGTCGAAATGGAATTCTGAAAGTTGGAGCAGGTTCGTAATGTCATTTTGGTATGCGTGCAAATTTTCAGGTCAATCAGATGTGTTTTGGTTGGTTTCGGCATCATTGGCGAAATTTAGAAGTTTTAAACTTCATAGGTTTGAATTTGATGTAATTTTGGTATTTTTGTGTTGTTTTTGGTGTTTCAAAGGCTCGACTAAGTTTTAATGATGCTATAGGGTGTGTTGGTATGACTGGTTGGGGCCCCGAGGGGCTCAGGATTGACTTCAGATAGTTACCAGAGGTTTGGACTTAGGATATTTGCAGCAAATAGTTGTTGGTGTGAATCTTCTGGTGTGGCCGCACCTGCGGATGGGGAGCCGTAGGTGCGATGCCGCAGGTGCGAAGGACCTTGTGCAGGTGCGAAAAGAGGCTAGGGAGGAGGAATCCGCAGGTGCGAAGCATGGGCCGCACCTGTGAAGCCGCAGGTGCGGAAAAGGGATCGTAGGTGCGAGAATTGGACTGTTAGTGAGATTTTGCAGGTGCACACCATGGACCACAGGTGCGGATCCGAAGGTGCGAGGAATTGTCCGCAGGTGCGGATTAACTGGCCAGAATAGTATAAAAAGGTCCTTCTACGAATATTGTGTCATTTCTTCCATTGTTGCATGCGGGTTAAGCTTGTTTGAGGGCAAATTGAAGGGGGAATTCGAAGGTCTTCGGTGGAGGTAAGTTACCGGATTATAAAACTCGTTCCTATGCTATTTTGTATGGATTAGGCTTGTAATTTGAAGAATTAAAGTGGAAAAAGTTGGGAAATATGGGGAGAAAAAATTTGGAAATTCTTTTGGTGATTTGAGTGAGCAATTATGGTCCGATTTTGGAGTTTTTGGTATGTATAGAATCGTGGGAGCATGAGGATTCTAGTGATGTAAATTTTATTGAATTTCGAGACATGGGCCCGGGGCTCGGATTTGGCCGAATTTTGAGAATTATGTTTAAATTTATATCTTTCAATTGGGCTTTGTTCCGTTGGCGTATATTGATGATATTAATCTGATTTTGGTTAGATTCGGAGCATTTGGGAGCCAATTCGAGGGGCAAGCGCATTGCGGGGTAGCTTTTGAGGTAAGTAACGATTGTAACTCTAAACCTGAGGATATGACACCCCATTATTTGATATTGTGATGATAAATGAGGTGACGCACATGCTAGATGACGAGCGTGGCGGCGTGCACCGATAGGGATTTTGACTTGGTCCGTCCCATAGCGACTATTAAGCCGCTTATTTGATTTGAAACCTTACGACATCCTGTCTTTCAGAAGTTTATACTTGTTTATGGGTTGTGAGCCATGTTTTGGGCCTTGTGCCGATCTGTTTGGACCCTCAGGGGTATTTTCCATGTCTGGGGCCTTGTGTCGATCTGTATAGAACCTCAGGGGTACTTTTACACTATTCTACCACTATCTTGATAGAATAATTGTGAACTCAGTCATGTTTCCGACTCGTTGTTATTGTCACACTGCTTTGAAAACTCTGAGAAGTATTTTGGGTTGAGTCCCGTGAGTTGAGATAAGTTTCCCAAGTGGCTTGTGAGGGTGACTGAGTTAGGCCGAGAGCCGAGAATGTGAGGGTAGCTATGAATCGGGATGCACTCCGCAGCAGTATATATATGTTAGGCCGAGCGCCGAGTATGTAAGGATAGTTATAGGACGGGCTGCACGGCGCATCAATATATATGTTATATATTATATGTGGGTCGGGTTGCACACCGCAGCAATATAGATTATATATATATGGATCGGGCTGCACGCCGCAACAATATATGTTATATATGAATCGGGCTACACGCCGTAGCAATTTACATATTGGATCAGGCTGCACGCCACAGCAGATATAGCGCTTGGGCTGAAGGAGCCCCTCCAGGAGTCTGTACACCCCCAGTGAGTGCAGTCGACTATTATATGGATCGGGATGCACGCCACAGCAGTATATATATATATATATATATATGTATGTGTGTGTGTGTGTGTGTGTGTGTGTGTAGTGTAGTGTAGCGGGCCGCCCGCCGCAACAGTTTTGTGTGTTCATGTTACTGGCTGAGTACGAGTGTTAAGTGAGAGCATGAGATACTGATAGTGGAGTCGCGAGTGACTGAGAGGCTTGCCCGACAGGCTTTATTGTGAGTGATACTGTGGTCGAGGGGCTTATATTTTATGAAAATGATGTTTTCACTATTCTTTGCACTGAGCCTCGGATGATAAATGTTGCATAAATATTTTTATACGAGATTTTTAAATGGAAATCGAAGTTTTATGAAATATTTGGAATTGTAGATTCCTGACTTGATTTATTAATTTCCACTGATATTCATGGTTTTACATGATTTATAAATGCTCGTCACTACACTCAAGTTTTTAGTTACTTTGATTACTTACTGAGTTGGCGTACTCACGTTACTCCCTGCATCTCTATGTGCAGATCCAGGTACCGGACCATCTCACTAGTTGATTTCTGGACGAGCTTGGAGTTGTTCGAGGATTGAGGTAGCTGCTCAACGTCCCCAGCTCACCTCATTTCCTTCCCTCAGATCATAGTTTTTTTTGGTCTTTCGTACCGCAGACTTTTGTTGTAGCAATTCACTATGTTGTACATTGTATTTTCAGTCTTAGATGCTCATGATAGTTGACTCCAAGTTTTGGGGAAGTGTGTATTTGTTTCATCTCATTCTGCTATTTTAAAATCTGCTAATTGTGGGAAATTACGATATATAT
>ML406574.1:104729-165958 GCA_005239525.1 Nicotiana knightiana | reverse complement strand
ATATATATATATATATATATATATATATATATTGATAGTCTGAAATGGTTGGCTAGCCTAGTTCCATGATAGGCGTCATCACGGTCGGCTTAGGATTTTGGGGTTGTGACAAGTTGGTATCAGAGCCTGGGTTACACAGGACTCAACGGTCATGAGTAGGTTTAGTAAAGTCTTACGGATCGGTACGGAGATGTCCGTACTTATCTTCAAGGGGCTACATAACCCTTAGGAACAATCTCATGTTTCTTGAATTCTTTCGTGACATTTGATTGGTTCTGGAAATCTAAATTTCTGTTGTTTCATTCTCTCACATATGGTGAGGACTCGCGCCACTGATCAGGGCGATCAGCCACCAGCTAGACCAGCGAGGGGTCGAGGCCGTGGTAGGGGTAGGGGCCAGCCCGTGCGGCAGCCAGGGCAGTATCAATTGATCCCCTTACTATTCAGGATCAGGTTCCCGCCGCAGATGCTCCAGTGGGACAGGCTCAGGCACCGGTAGTGCCTATTGTTTTTCCAGGTCTTCAGGAGACCTTGGCTAAGATCATGACTGTGTGTACCACGCTTGCTTAGGCAGTTGCGGCTACTTCTCAGGCCGGGGGAGGCAGTCAGACTCCAGTTTCTTGGACACCTGAGCAGGCTACTCAAGGCCAGCAGACACCGGGGGCGCTTCTAGCCCAGTCGGTTGCTCTAGTTCAGGACTTCGTGGTCCCAGTTATGCCAGATGATGAGCAGCGTAGGTTGGAGAGGTTTAGTAGACTACAACCTCCGACATTCAGTGGTGATTACAGAAAGGATGCCCAGGGTTTTCTGGATAAGTGTCATAGGATGCTGCGTAGTGTTGGGATTTTGGAGACCAGTGGGGTATCATTTGCTACATTTCAGTTTTTTGGTGCTGCTTTCACTTGGTGGGAGTCTTTTGAGAGGCGTAGGCCTCTTGGTTCAGCACCCCTTACCTGGCAGCAGTTCTCCACTATCTTCTTGTAGAAGTACGTACCCCAGTCTCACAGGGAGGAGTAGCACAGACTTTTTGAGCAGCTGCGTCAAGGGGAGCTATCAGTGATGCAGTATGAGATGCGATTTTTGTAGTTGTGTCGTCATGCCACCGAGTTGGTCCCTACTGATAGGGAGAGGATTAGGAGGTTTGTGGATGGCCGCACTTATCAGCTCTACCTTTTCATGACCCGGGAGAGAGTATCAGATGCTACATTTGAGCAGGTTGTTGATATTGCTCGAGATATTGAGTCGGTTCGCTGCCAGGAGCGGGTAGAGAGGGAGGCCAAGAGGCCTCGTGGATCGGGTGGTTCTAATGGTTCTCCTTCGAGGGGGCAGTTTCATCATGGTAGAGGTCATTCATTTAGGCCTCCTCGGTCAGGCCGCCCATCCTATAGTGGTGCATCTTCGGGGCATGGTCCCCACGGTTTTCAGCCAGACCATTCTTCATTTGGTGCCCTTCCAGCCCAGAGTGCAGCTCGAGCACCATCAGTCCAGGGTTCTTCTATTCATGGTTCTCCTAGGGGCCATTCTAGTGCCATAGGTTCATTTTAGTCCCAGTCTCCAGCTCTAGAGAGTTGTTATGAGTGTGGAAAGTTCGGGCATATGAGGAGGCAGTGTCCTCATCTTCTTGGAGGTCCATCTCAGCTGAGGAGCCAGTCTTCAACTTCAGCTCCAGTTACTTCACCACCAACCCAGTCAGCCAGGGGTGGTAGTCAGTCAGCTAGAGGCTGCTTAGAGGGGGAGGTCGAGCAGGTGGAGGTCAGGCCCGTATGTATGCCTTTCCAGCCAAGCTAGATACTATGGCCTCTGGTGCAGTGATCACAGGTATTGTCTCAGTCTGTTGTCGAGATACTTTGGCTTTATTTGACCTACGTTCTACATATTCCTATGTTTCTTCGTAGTTTCCCATTTCCTGGATATGCCCCGTGAGTCTTTAGTTACATTTGTTCATGTGTCGACTCCGGTGCGCGATATAGTTATTGTAGACCATGTGTATCGATCGTGTGTGATATCTATTGGGGGTTTGGAGACCCGAGTAGACCTGCTGTTACTCATCATGGTCGATTTTGATGTGATATTGGGCATAGATTGGTTATCTCCGTGTCATGTCGTTCTTGATTTCCACGCTAAGGTCGTGACCTTAGCTATGCCCGGATGTCCGAGGGTTGAGTGGAGAGGTTCTTATGGCTATGTGCCTAGCAGGGTGATTTCCTACCTGAAGGCTCAGCGTATGGTTGAGAAGGGGTGTTTATCGTATCTGGATTTTGTGAGGGATGTCAGTGGTGAGACTCCCGCTATTGATTTGATTCCTGTGGTCTGTGACTTTCCGGATGTGTTTCCTGCAGACCTGCCAGGCATACCGCCTGACAGGGACATTGATTTATGTATTGACCTAGTGTCAGGCACTCAGCCTATTTCTATTCCACCTTATCGTATGGCACCAGCGGAGCTAAAGGAATTAAAGGAGCAGCTTCAAGAACTCGTAGATAAGGGGTTCATTCGACCTAGTATGTCACCTTGGGGTGCACCGGTGTTGTTTGTAACGCAGAAGGATGGTTCTATGCATATGTGTATTGATTATCGACAGCTGAATAGAATTATGGTGAAGAACCGGTATCCCTTGCCTCGTATAGATGACTTGTTTGATCAGTTGCAGGGTGCCAGGGTATTTTCTAAGATTGACTTGCGTTCCGGATATCATCAGTTGAATATTCAGGGGCCAGACATCTCGAAGTCTGCTTTCAAGACTAGATATGGTCATTATGAGTTTCTAGTTATGTCATTCGGGCTGACCAATGCCCCAGCAGCCTTTATGCACTTGATGGATAGTGTATTCCGGCCTTATCTGGATTTTTTCATCATCGTGTTCATTGACGATATCTTGGTGTATTCCCGATATCGGGAGGATCATGAGCAGCATTTCAGAGTTGTGCTTCAAACCTTGAGGAAGAAGAGATTGTATGCAAAATTTTGGAAGTGTGAGTTCTGGCTTGATTCAATAGCATTCTTGGGGCATGTGGTGTCCAGTGAGGGTATTCAGGCTGATCCGAAGAAGGTAGAGGCGGTGCAGAGTTGACCTAGACCGTCATCAGCTACTGAGATTCGCAGTTTCCTTGGTTTGGCAGGGTACTACCACCATTTCGTCGAGGGATTTTCATCTATTGCAGCACTTATGACCAGACTGACCCAAAAGGGTTCTTAGTTCAGGTGGACAGGGGAGTGTGAGGAGAGCTTTCAGAAGCTCAAGTCAGCTTTGACTACAGCTCCGGTATTGATATTTCCTGCGGGTTCAGGTTTTTATACAGTTTACTGTGATGCCTCGAGAGTTGACCTTGGAGCGGTTTTGATGCAGGACGGTAGGGTGATTGACTACGCGTCCAGATAGTTGAAGGTGCACGAGAAGAATTATCCAGTGCACAATCTTGAGCTAGCAGCTATTGTCCACGCCTTGAAGATTTGGCGTCATTATTTGTATGGAGTGCATTGTGAGATTTTCACTGATCAGCGTAGTTTGCAACATCTATTTAAGCAGAAGGGTCTGAATTTTCGTCAGAGGAGGTGGTTGGAGCTTCTCAAGGATTATGACCTCACTATCTTATATCATCCGGGGAAGGCCAATGTAGTGGCCGATGCCCTGATTCGCAGTGCGGAGAGTTTGGGGAGTTTAGCCTACCTTCCAGTAGCAGAGCGACCTTTAGCACTTGATGTTCAGACTTTAGCAGGTCAGTTGGTGAGATGGGATCTATTAGAGCCTCCGCGGGTATTGGCTTGTGTAGCCTCCAGGTCTTCTCTTTATGATCAGATTAGAACACGCCAGTGTGATGATCCACATTTTCTTGTTCTTCAGGACAGGGTCCATCGCGGTGATGCCATAGAGGTGGTTATAGATGATGATGGGGTCATAAGGATGCAGGGCCGGATTTGCGTGCCCAATGTGGATGGGCTTCGAGATTTGATTCTAGCTGAGGCCCATAGTTTGCGGTATTCCATCCATCCGGGTGCCGCGAAGATGTATCAGGATCTGAGACAGCATTATTGGTGGAGGAGGATGAAGAGAGATACTGTTGAGTTTGTGGCTCGGTGTCTCAACTGTCAGCAGGTCAAGTATGAGCACTAGAGACCAGGTGGATTGCTTCAGAGATTTGATATTCCGGAGTGGAAGTGGGAGCGAATCACCATGGACTTCGTAGTTGGACTCCCAAAGACTTCGAGGAGGTTTGATGCTATATGGGTTATTATGGATCGGTTGACCAAGTCCGTGCACTTCATTCCTGTTGGTACTACTTATTCTTCAGAGCGGTTAGCTGAGATTTATATCAGGGAGATTGTCCGATTGCATGGGGTTCCAGTTTCTATCATTTCTGACAGAGGTACTCAGTACACATCTCAGTTCTAGAGAGTCTACAGAAAGAGTTGGGTACTTAGGTCGAGTTGAGCACAGCGTTTCATCCTCAGACCGATGGGCAGTCGGAGCGTACTATTCAGATTTTGGAGGATATGTTGCGTGCATGTGTCATTGATTTTGGGGGTTCATGGGACCATTTTCTGCCACTCGAGGAGTTTGCTTATAATAATAGTTATCGATTGAGTATCCAAATGGCTCCGTATGAGGCTTTATATGGTAGGAGGTACAGATATCCGGTTGGTTGGTTTGAGCCGGGCAAGGCTAGGCTATTGGGTACAGACTTGGTTCAGGATGCGTTGGGCAAGGTGAAATTGATTCAGGAGCGGCTTCGCACGGCGCAGTCTAGGTAGAAGAGTTATGCGGACTGGAAGGTCCGAGATGTGTCTTTCATGGTGGGGGAGAAGGTACTGCTGAAGGTGTCACCCATGAAGGGTGTTATGAGGTTCGGGAAGAGGGGAAAGCTGAGTCCCCGGTTTATTGGGCCTTTTGAGGTGCTTTGGAGGGTTGGGGAGGTAGCTTATAGACTTGCCATGCCTCCCAGCTTATCGAGTATTCATCCGGTGTTCCATGTTTCGATGCACCGGAAGTATGTTGGTGACCCGTCTCATGTTTTGGACATCAGCACGGTTCAGCTCGAGGGTGATATGTCATATGAGGTAGAGCCAGTGGCTATTTTGGGTCGTCAGGTCAGAAAGCTGAGGTCTAAGGATATAGCTTTAGTGAAGGTTCAGTGGAGAGGATAACCGGTGGAGGATGCAAGCTAGGAGACCGAGCGGGAGATGCGGGAAAGATATCCTCACTTATTCAAGACTCCATATATGTTTCTAGACCCGTTCGAGGACGAACGTTTATTTAAGAGGGGGAGGACGTAACGACCCGACCGGTCATTCCATGTGATTAGCCCAATTTCCCCCGTTTCTGCCTTATCATATGTTTCTTAGCCTATATATGTTGTGTTGGGTCGGTTGGTTCGAATTCAGAATGGTCGTGATGAGAACAGAGACACTTAGTCTCTTAAAGTAGCTTAATAGTTGAAAAAAGTCAATTGGGAGTTGACTTATTGGTAAACAACCCCGGAATGCGTATTTTATAGCTCGCATAGCTCCGTTAGGTGATTTGGGACTTAGGAGTGTGTTCGGAATGAAGTTTCGATGTCCGGTGTAGAATTAGGCTTGAATTGGCGAAGGTTAGTTTTTGGCGATTTTCGGTCGGTAGTGGAAAATAGGCTATAAGGGTCGGAATAGAATTTCGACAGTTGGAGAAGGTTCGTAATGTCATTTTGGGTATGCATGAAAATTTTCAGGTCAATCGGATGTGTTTTGGTTGGTTTCGGCATCATTGGCGAAATTTAGAAGTTTTAAAGTTCATAGGTTTGAATTTGATGTAATTTTGGTATTTTTGTGTTGTTTTTAGTGTTTCGAAGGCTCGACTAAGTTTGTATAATGCTATGGGGTGTGTTGGTATGATTGGACCCGAGGGGCTCGGGATTGATTTCGGATGGTTAGCGGAGGTTTAGACTTAGGAAATTTATAGCAAATAGCTACTGGTGTGAATCTTCTAGTGTCGCCGCACCTGCGGATGGGGAGCCGCAGGTGCGATGCCGCAGGTGTGAAGGAACGTGCGCAGGTTCGAAAAGAGGTTAGGCAGGAGGAATCCTTAGGTGCGAAGCATGGGCCGCACCTGCGAAGCCGCAGATGCGAAAAAGGGATCGCAGGTGCGAGAATTGGACTGTTAGTGGGATTTCGCAGGTGCGCACCTGGGACCGCAGGTGCGAGGAATTGTCCGCAAGTGCGAATTAACTAGGAAGAACAGTATAAAAAGGGCCTCCGCAACTATTGTGTCATTTCTTCCATTGTTGCATGCGGGTTAAGCTTGTTTGAGAGCAAATTGAAGGGGGAATTCGAAGGTCTTCAGTGGAGGTAAGTTCCCGGATTATAAAACTCGTTTCTATGCTATTTTGTACGGATTAGGCTTGTAATTTGAAGAATTAAAGTGGAAAAAGTTGGGAAATATGGGGAGGAAAAATTTGGAAATTCTTTTGGTGATTTGAGTGGGCAATTATGGTCCGATTGTGGAGTTTTTGGTATGTATAGAATCGTGGGAGGATGAGGATTCTAGTGATGTAAATTTTATTGAATTCCGAGACATGGGCCCAGGGCTCGGATTTGGCCAAATTTCGAGAATTATGTTTAAATTTATATCTTTCGATTGGGTTTTGTTCCGTTGGCGTATATTGATGATATTAATCTGATTTTGGTTAGATTCGGAGCATTGGGGAGCCAATCCGAGGGGCAAGCGCATCGCGGAGTAGCTTTTGGGTTGTTTTGAGGTAAGTAATGATTGTAACTCTAAACCCGAGGATATGAACCCCTGTTATTTGATATTGTGATGATAAATGAGGTGATGCACACGCTAGGTGACGAGCGTAGGGGCGTGCATTGATAGGGATTGTGACTTAGTTCGTCCCGTAATGACTATTAACTCGCGTATTCGATTTGAAACCTTACGACATCCTGTCTTTCAGAAGTTTATACTTGTTTATGGGTTGTGAGCCATGTTTGGGGCCTTGTGCCGATCTGTTTAGACCCTCAAGGGTATTTTCCATGTCTGGGGCCTTGTGTCGATCTGTATAGAACCTTAGGGGTACTTTTACACTATTCTACCACTATCTTGATAGAATAATTGTGAACTCAGTCATGTTTCCGACTTGTTGTTATTGTCACTGTTATCACACTGCTTTGAAAACTCTGAGAAGTATTTTGGGCTGAGTCCCGTGAGTTGAGATAAGCTGTCCAAGTGGCTTGTGAGGGTGACTGAGTTAGGCCGAGGTCCGAGTATGTGAGGGTAGCTATGGATCGGGCTGCACGCCACAGTAGTATATATATGTTAGGCCGAGCACCGAGTATGTGAGGATAGTTATGGGACGGGCTGCACATCACAACAATATATATGTTATATATTATATGTGGGTCGGGTTGCACGCTGCAGCAATATAGATTATATATATATAGATCGGGCTGCACGCCGCAGCAATATATGTTATATATGGATCGGGCTGCACGCCGCAGCAATGTACATATTGGATCGGGCTGCACACCACAACAGATATAGCGCTTGGGCTGAAGGAGCCCCCTCCAGGAGTCTCTACACCCCTAGTGAGCGCAGTCGACTATTATATGGATCGGGCTGCACGCCGCAGCAATATATGTTATATATGGATCGGGCTGCACGCCGCAGCAATGTACATATTGGATCGGGCTGCACACCACAACAGATATAGCGCTTGGGCTGAAGGAGCCCCCTCCAGGAGTCTGTACACCCCTAGTGAGCGCAGTCGACTATTATATGGATCGGGCTGCACGCCGCGGCGTATGTTATATATGGATCGAGTTGCATGCCGCAGCAGTATATATATATATATATATATATATATATATATAGTGGAGCGGGCTGCCCGCCGCAGCAGTTGTGTGTGTTCATGGTACTGGCTGAGTACGAGTGTTAAGTGAGAGCATGAGATACTGATAGTGGAGTCACGAGTGATTGTGAGTGATATTGTGCCCGAGGGGCTTATATTTTATGAAAATGCTGTTTTCACTCTTCTTTACACTGAGTCTTTGATGATAAATGTTAGATAAATGTTTTTATGCGAGATTTTTAAATGGAAATCGGAACTTTATGAAGTATTTGGAATTGTAGATTCCTGACTTGATTTATTCGTTTCCACTGTTATTCCTTATATGGTTTTACATGATTTATAAATGCTCGTCACTACACTCAAGTTTTTAGTTACTTTGATTACTTACTGAGTTGGCGTACTCACGTTACTCCCTGCACCTCTGTGTGCAGATCCAGGTATCGAACTATCTCACTAGTTGATTTCCGTACGAGCTTGGAGTTGTTCGAGGATTGAGGTGGCTGCTCAACGTCCCTAGATCACCTCATTTCCTTCCCTCAGATCATAGTTTCTTTTGGTCTTTCGTACCTTAGACTTTTGTTGTAGCAAGTCACTATGTTGTACATTGTTTTTTCAGTCTTAGATGCTCATGAAAGTTGACTCCAGATTTTGGGGAAGTGTGTATTTGTTTCATCTCATTCTGCTATTTTAAAATCTGCTAATTGTGGGAAATTATGATATATATTGATAGTCTGAAATGGTTGGCTAGCCTAGTTCCATGATAGGCGCCATCACGACCGTCTTAGGATTTTGGAGTCGTGACAGGCGTATGCCCGGAACTGAATTCCGAGGTCCCTAGTCTTAGAAATCAATTTTTGAAAGAAATTACTTTGTTGGATTCTTAATGAAATAAAGAAATGAATTAATGTTTGAAACCATTAGTATCATGACCGTATTTTTGTTCCGGAGCTCGATACAGGTTTCTTATGATGTTTACATACTATTTGTGAAATTTGGTAAGAATCGGAGTTGATTTGACGTGATTCGGACGTCCGGCTGAGAAATAGTGAAATTGAAGTGTTCTTCAGAAATATGATGAGTTTTGAAGTTAAATCCATAGTTTTAAATGTTATTTTCATGATGTGATCGCACGAGCAAGTCCGTATGAAATTTTTAGACTTACGTGCATATTTGATTTAGAGCCCCGAGGGCTCGGGTGAGTTTCGGGTAGGCTTCGAAATGTTTTTAAACTTGTAAAATCTGCTGGTGCACCAATTCTTGTGTGCCCGCACCTGCGAGCCTTAAACCGCAGGTGCGACCACGCATGGGTTCTCCCTTCTCCGCAGGTGCGGACCCTTCAGCGCAGGTGCACCGTAGAAGCAAAAATGCAGTCGCAAGTGCGACCAAAGCTGCCCAGCTCCTTTTTCGCAGAAGTGGAAGAACTCCCGCACATGCGCAAGCGCAGGTGCGGCCCAAGCACCGCATGTGCGACCCAATCACCGCAGGTGCGAGGGTCGGGCAGTGAGTTCATATTAATTAGAACTCCAGCCTTTTTCTTCTTATTTTTCACAAGGGTAGAAGACCTAGGGCGATTTTCTCAAGGCTTTTCTTCCAAAATCATAGGTAAGTGTTCATTAACTATTTTCTTTCAATTACCCATCGTTTTTCATCACTTTTCAAGCAAAAATCAAGGGTTTTCATGGTAAAAATTTAGGGTTTGGGTAGAATTAGGAAATTTTGTAAAAATGGGATTTTGACCTCGAATTGAGGTTGAATTTCGAAACTAATTGCATATTTAGGCTCGGGGTTGAATGGGTAAATGGAATTTGTTCCTAACCTCGAGTTTGGACCAAGCGGGTCCGTGGTTGGATTTTAACTTTTTTTGAGAAAACTTAGGAAAATAATAATTTTTTAGTAAAGTTAGTTCCTTTAGAATTGTTAACGATATTAAACTAATTATGGTTAGATTCGAGCGGGTTAGAGGCAAATTCGAAAGGAAAAGCTGTAATTGAGCAGTGAGTGGCCTGCGAATTTGAGGTAAGTGTTTGGTTTAACCTTGACTTGAGGGGATAGGAATCCCCAACTTATATGCTATGTGAACTTGCATGTGTTTGGTGTATAGGTGAGGTGACGAGTATCTATCCTCCACTAAATTATTGTTGAACATGGTCCCATCCCCGTTTCCAGTTATTTGCTTTCGGACTTAATTATTTCATGATCATTGAGGTTTATATGTCTATTTGGATTCGTTGATTCATTGTTAAGCATTACTTCAAGTATTTTGGAAGTGTTGGCTGTTCTCTTAGTTTTGTTATGTTACATAAGGATTGAGCTGGATGTCTGTGTTACGATATGTATATAAATTCCGGCTGGCTTTGTTATGAAATAATAATTGATGAAATTTATGAGTTTTACAACTTCTGTTTACAATTGTTGATATAAAAATGTTGTGAAAGGCTTGGCCTGAATTGTGAATATTTTTTTTTATAAATAAACTGATATGATATGTCTGGTGGGAGCGGGTTGCACGCTGCAACAAGGAGTGATAAGGGTGGACAGGTGGGATCGTGTTGCACGCCGCAACAGGAGAAATACGGGTGTTATATATAGGGAGGAGCAATAAGGATGGACAGGTGGGAGCGGGTTGCGCGCCGCAACAAGGAGCGATAAGGGTGAATATTTATGTTTTACTGATTTTCAAAATTAAGGATTTAGAAAACTCCGGTTTTATTAAAAAGGTTTTCATACTCTGATTTTTATTGTGATTTAAATTGAAACTTGAAAATTTTGAGGAGTTGATTATAATTGATATCTGAAAAGAGTTATTCGTGTTGTTTCTTTTATTTACTGTTGCAAGTTACTGGTTATCGAGTTTATTATTATTGTTTCTTTCTTGCTTTATTATATATATTGTTCACAGGTTATATTGGTAACGCCCCGCCGTAGCATCGTCACTACTTCGTCGAGGTTAGGCTCGGCACTTACTCAGTACATGGGGTCGGTTGTACTGATACTACACTGTGCACTCTTTTGTGCAGGTCTAGGTACCTGCCAGAGTTAGGAGGTCTTAGTAGCTGCGCATTTTCGTTCGGAGACACGAGGTAGATCTGCTGGCGTCCGCAGATTCCTGGAGTCTTCTTTTTACTTTATATACGTTGTTTTATTTCATTTGAAATAGACAATATACTTCTTTCAGCCATTATTTGTAGTATTTTTATTAGTTCGTGAATTGCGACACCAGACCCTGAGGTGAGGTAGTTTTATAGTTATATATTTAGTTCATGGTTCGGTTTAATTATTGATCGTTATTAGTGTTTCATGAAGTTAGTTAGTTGAAAGTGCTAGATTCGTATTTATTTTGAATTGTTCTATTATGTGTAAGTAACTTTAAAAGAAAATGGTTAGTAAATTGCTAACATCGATTTGCCTAGCAAGTGTTGTGTTAGGTGCCATCACGATTCCGTGGTTTGGGAATTTGGGTCATGACAGCTGTAGGAGCCCCTCCGGAGTCTGTACACCCCTAGTGAGCGTAGGTACCTACTGAGTGCGAGTGTTGAGTGACGAGTGTCAAGTGACGAGTGATTGGAGGCATGAGTGGTTGTGAGGCTTGCCCGAGGGGCTGTTCATGAGTGATACTTTGCCCGAGGGTCTTGTTTATGAAATCATTATTTTCACTATATTTTTATATTGAGCCTCTATTGAAAATGTTGAAGATATTCGCACAGGTTTCCATTGAAACTGGAGTTTTAAGTGATATTTTGTCTTGAACACTGATTTGACACTTGTTGTTTCATTGAGACTTTAAAACATTTGAAATTTATGTGATTTTTACTTCTCGTCACTGCACTCAGCCTTTATTTATGGTTGTTACTTACTGAGTTGGCGTACTCACGTTACTCCCTGCACCTTGTGTGCAGATCCAGGTGCCACATGACATCCGAGTGAGTGTTGATTCATCCTCAGTCGATTTCGGAGTCTAGCAAGGTAGCTGAATCGCGACCTTGCTCTTCTCCCTCCTATCTTTTAGTAGACTATTTTTATTAGACTTCTCTTGTCGTTTGGGTAAACTGTATCCGACTTGCATCATAGATGCTCATGACTAGTGACACCGAGGTCGGGTCGTTGGTTTTATGTTTATTTACTTTCACTTGTTTGAATTGTTTAATGAAATATTTATGACGAAAAGGATTAATAAATGAATTATTGAAAAGAATCATTTTATGCTTTGAATAACGAATCGGCTAGCTTAATACTGCGATACGCGCCATCACGACTGGGTAGTTTGGGTCGTGACAATTTCAAGCCAAAGCACCAGGAGCCCGCCTAACAAACATGGTCAACTTTAAGTTTTCAAGTTCAAGTCAGAGACAACAGGATCCTGCCTGAAGAATAGGGGCAACCTCCACTTTTTTTTAGTTCAAATCAGAAGTAGCACGAGCCTACCTGAAGAATAATGTTTGCAAGCTCAAATCTACTCCAAGTTCAAGTGCAAGCAGCTGGATACCCGCCCGAAGAACAGAGTCAACTTTCAGTTTTACTCAAGTTCAAGTTAGCAGGAGCCCACCTGAAGAATAAGGTTGATTTGCAGTTTCGTTTTGAAGATTCAAATGGAGATTCAAGGAAGATTTGAGACAAGAAGTAGATAGGATCTTGTATTTTTCTTTTATTTTGGTATAATTTTTATTTTATTTTTTATGTAATGGTAGGAACAACAAACCGAAACCTCGATGCACTTCTGAAGTACATGTGACCTGATTCCTTTATAGACAAAGATATGTAGGCAACTCCAATATTGGGGCTTGGTCAAATTCTTTCTATCCATATTTATTTTTTCAGAATAAGTGTCCGGTCAGAAATCAATTACGTTGCTTATTTAAGTCTTTGCTCACAAACACTTTGTATTTCCAAGAAAAGAGGAGCAATTGTAAGCACGTAATTTTTAAGCCGCACAACTTTTAAAAATTTGTATTTTAAAGAATTTATTTGTATTATTTTAATTTGGTTTTAGTCTACTCTTATTTTAATTTTTGAATATAAGTTTGAAAACACAAAAATAGTTTCATTATACAGTTTCTTACTTTTACTTAAGGTTGTTAGTATTTTGTTGTAATATACTCTTTTATTTTTACTATGATTTTAACTTAATTTTTCTCTACTTTTATTTAAGTATAATATTTGAAAATACAATGTATATATATATGATAAAGTTTAGTTTAATTAATTAAAATTAATTTTACATTTAATAGTATATTATTTTAAAAGGAAAAGGATTAAGTGTGTTAGTTATTGGACTTTTAAGAATTGAATAACTCCGACCTTGAGCACAAATTCAGTTACAAGAAGGGACCCACATTTTAAGCCCAATTTGGATCTTCTAGGGCCCCAATTCGGGCAGCCCAACCACCCTAACCCCACGACCACGCCCAAGACCCATAACACATTTGACCTATCTCCCTTAGTGATTTAATCTTAGCTTTCCATCTCAATTCATCCAAAGGCCAGCAATTAATTCCCCAACCATATATAACCTTTTCATTCCCAAAACCCTTAAACTCCTCCCCAAGCGCAAACACCTGCCCCTCCACCTCTGCCCCGCGCCATCACACTCCCCCTGGTCTCTTTCTGCCACGTAACCTAACAAATTCCCGACAGAGAATCTCCCCTCTTCCTCACCTGCTTTATCATCATTTTTCTTTTAGGATTTTAATCCTTTAGGTCAAAATTAGGAAAAATAGGGTGCGTAGGATCGAGTTAAATTCGATATACTCCCTATATTTGTCGCATTTTCCATCAACAAAGGGCAAAAATCGGATTTGGGATTTATATTCCTATTTCTTGCTATAAAAGGAGGAACCTTCGAGATAGCAATATATATTTAGAGGTTTCAAGATTTTTGGGGAGGTTTTTCTGGATAGAAAAATTAGGAGATAAAAATACTAGGGTTTTAAAAAAGGGGTTTTTCTTGTCATTTTCAATCTTTAGATTTTTAGTTTAGTTTAAATCTTAGAAAATACAAAAAAATATGTTTATGCTTCTTCCCTTCCGATTTCAGTTTTGGTTTGCAGAACCAGTGGTTGTTTGAGGTCATTTTGGGTTTCGAGTTTTCTAGCGCCGATTTAGGTTTCTGTCCGAGTTCGTGTTTGTGGTTCCTGTCGATTTAGTTGCTGTTTCAAGTTAAGTGTCGAGTTCATTTCACGGACCTTCTTTGTACGTTTATACAAAAATTTAATTGGAAGAAAATGAGGTTCAACAACTTTCTTTTATTTTATTGTTAATAGTGTTGATAAATGCAAAATTACTTCTTTGATTACTTGTTCTCCTTGTTTGATGTTATGTTAGAGTTGCTAAAATAATTCTTCTAGTTCTCGTGAGATCAAGTCTTGTCGTGGTTGTGGATCTAATTTTTGTTTCATTTTATTTCTTTTTTCTTTACCACCATTTTGGCTAGAGTTATATTGCAAGTCTTGAACCAGTTTATGTTTGGAGGCCATATTTCTATACCCTTTATCTTTGTTACATGTTTTTATGTTCTGTCCAAATTATATAGGTATCATTTAGTGCAGAATGATTCATTTGCTAATAGTTTATATTAAATCTTTGAATATAATCTTTATCACACTTAGGTGAAGTAGTTCTAGAGTATTTTTAGTGTTACCTCTTTAAATCCTAAGTTCAGTAACTGGATTTACTCTTTCATTTGAAATACAGAAGGATGTAAGCTTTAAGTTTGAGTTTTGGTAAATCTTTCAAAGTTTGTTATACTTTCTTTGAAGTCTTTTGAGAAGTTGACTTTGACTTATTTTAAGATTTTCTTTTCTTGCTTCTTTTTATGGGCGTGTTGTTATATAGGTGTGGAAGAAACGTTTTGAGACTTGATTTAGCTGTATCTTCTTTCTTTAGAGTCTATTGGTTTAAGAACTTCTTCCATAGCAGCCTGCTTTAGGGGCTTCAAGTTTCGTAGGCAAATATCACATTTACGTCGTCTGCCTTTGTCACTAGAGATTAATTGTTCATGCTTAATTGTATATGTTTTATCCATCTTTTGATATTCATGAGTTTGTGGTGCTGCTTGATCGAGTGTGTCATATAAATTTGGTGTGTTGCATAAAGTATAGAAATTAGTTGTTTGGAGGGTTGTAGGGGGTGACATTAAACATGTAAACAAACTGGACATTAAATGTTTTATTAATTTTATTTTGTTTTGGGGCTTTTATTAGCTAGTAGAACGTTTAGGATGACCACACTGGGTAAGAAAATTTTAGGCCCGTTCCTTCTGAGGTTAAAGGTTGTCCCTTAGTTTATTATTTTATCGGGGGAATACCCCAAGAAGCTTGTATGTATTTTTATCCGAGGTATGCCCCGTAGTGAACGCCATTGGTTGCCATCGTGAAGGACATTGTGGAGTGATCATGACAGTCTTTTAGTATTTTCTTCTTATGTTATTTTCTTTTATTTAGGTGGGGACAACCTCGAGCCTATTGTGTGTTTATTTTACTTTGTGTGTTTTTATCTCAATTTGAGTACCCTTTAAAGCCAATTAGATTAGGTACACAACCGTCTTCACGAGACTCGAGGATTGCCTAGCACTTTCTCCCCCAGCCAAATGAACCTCCTTACTCAGAATTTCTAGTGTAGACTATGTTTTAGAGTCTAAACGTGTTTTAAAAGAACAAATCCTTTCTAAAAAATGGTGACTTAGCACACCAAAACTAAATATCAAGTGGCGACTCTGTAAAATCTTTTGAAACACAACTTTTGTCACATTCATGATTGAAAACCCTTTAAGCTTAAAATCACTTTTATCTATTTTAATGAGGGGGTTAAAGTGAAAAAAGGGGTGTGACACTCAGTCATCAATCTCTCCCGACTCTCGGCTTACAAAACTCATGCTAAGCAGCCCTAATCAATAATATAAGATGTGACAATATACGATAATGGAGACTGAGATATGATACAAAATGATGAATGCGACTGAGTACATAACTGCAATTAAGCAAATAATTCAACAACAAGGAACGACCAATGGTCCCAATAGTACTAGTATATAGTCTAAACATGATTTCTAGTATGAATTACTGCTCAAGTGCTCTACCATATAGAGTACAATAAAATATGTTTAGATACGATAGCTACACAGTTCCATGGAATCGACTAAATCACAATTCACATGGTGCATGCCTACATGACCATACCCTAGCACATGCATCACCTCATACCATTCTTATACTCAGGCAATTCTGGTCTTCATACCCTTATAACCATGTTTAGAAGTGTTACATACCTCAAATCGTGCAAATTCCTACTCCAACAAGCCCTTGCCTCACGAACCGGCCTTTAAATGCCTCGAATCTAGCCATAAATAGTCCGGCACAATCAACACGAGCTAAAGGAATCAATCCCATAAAAAAAATACTAACTTATTATCAAAAGTCGACTTAAAAGCCGCCCTCAGTCCGCATCTCGGAATCCAATAAAACTCACAAAATTTGGAAGCCCATTCAACCACGAGTCAAACCATACAAAATTTACCAAAATCCAACACCAAATCGACACCCAAATCCCAATTTGAACTCTCCAAATCCCTAGCCTCAAACCCCAGAATTACACCGCAAAACCACACAATCTAGGTGGGAAATTCAATGGGAAGGCATAATTGTTGAATAAATTTAACCACAAATGACTTACCTCAAGAAACCCCCACGAAAATCCTCTAAAAAATTCCCGAGTCCGAGCTTGGAATGTCTAAGAATGGTGAAAATCTCGGAAACCCTCAAATACAAACACTGTATAGTGCTTTCGCACATGCGGCCAAAATTCCACTTTTGCGAGATCGCACATGCAGAAGCGTTTCTGCGCTCACACGTCCGCTTATGCGGAAACAACTGACCACTCTTCAGCCTCTCTCATTCTCCCTCTTATTCTCCGCTTATGCGACCACTTTTCTGCAGGAGCGACCATGCTTCCGCAATCTGCTCTTCGCATTTGCAACCACTGCCCAATCCTTTCCAGGTCGCACCTGCACTTCCCAGGTCGTACCTGCGACGAAAACTCTGCAGGTGTGATTGCACTAGAAGACTCCCAGCTTCAGCAATTTTCAAACTCCAAATTTGATCTGTTAACCATCCGAACTCTAACCGAGGCCCTCGGAACCTCAACCAAATACACCAACAAGTCCTAAAACACGATACGAACTTATTCGATCCCTCAAATAACATCAAACACCATCAAAAGCAGGAATCACACCCAATTCAAGCGTAATGAAAGCAAGAAATTCCAACTTCTACAAACAATGCCAACACTTATCAAATTACGTATGATCGACCTCAAATTTTTCACACAAGTCACAAATAACTCCACAAACCTACTCCAACTTTCGATACCCCATTCCGAGCACAGTGACCATAAAGTCCACTCTCGGTCATACTTCCAACTTACCAACTTTCACCATTTCAAGTGTAATTCAACTACATATCTCCATATCACAATCCGAACACACTCCTAAGTCAAAAATCACCAAACAGAGCTAACAAAACCATCAAAACTCCATTTCAGAGTCGTTTACACATAAGTCTGTCAGATCAACCTTTTAAACTTAAGCTTCCAACCTTGAGACTAAGTGTCTCGATTCATTCCCAAACCTTGCCAGACCCGAACCAACTACCCCGACAAGTCACATAACATCAATTAAGCAGGGAATGAACAGTAAATGGTGGAACGGGGCTAAAACTCTTAAAATGAACGACCGGGTCGTTACAATATTAAGCAATGATGATAGGGAAAATAAGTAATGTAATGGTTAAGTCATATGTAATGACCCGACTTGTCGTATTAAGAATTTACGCCTGTTGAGTGACTTAAGGTCTCGAGAACTTCGAAATATGTATTACTGACCGGCGGGTGTGGTCAAGTTTGATTTTCAAAAGATTCGAAATTAATTAAAAGAACAATTATTATTTAGAAGCTTAAATGGAAAACGTTGACCGTGGTGTTGACTTTTGAGCAAACGACCCCGAAATGAAATTTTGATGGTGTCAATAGCATTGTATGAAGTTTCGGACTAAGGCGTATGCTCAAATTTGGATTTAGAAGTCCGTAAGATAATTCGACACATTTTGCGAAAGTTGGAAAATAGAAAATTTCTGAAAGTCCTACCGAAGGTTGAATTTTTGAAAACGAGGTCAGATTTCGATTCCAGAAATTTGAATAGCTCCATTTCGTCATGGTGGTTCATCCTCGGGGTGGTTCATCCTCGAGGTGGTTCATAATCAGGGTTGTTCATCCAGGAGGTGGTTCATAATCGGGGTGGTTCATCCTCGAGGTGGTTCATAATCGGGGTGGTTTATCCTCAGGATGGCTCATCCTCGAGGTGGTTCATAATCGGGGTGGTTCATCCTCGAGGTGGTTCATAATCCAGGTGGTTCATTATCGGGGTGGTTCATCCTCGTTCATAATCGAGAGGGCCAAAATCGAGGGCGTGATCGAGGCCATGGTCGAGGGAGAGATCGAGGCCATAATCGAGGGTAAGTCGAGGGCAGTCTGGACAGAAACTTTAAGTTATAAAATAAGGGGATTTCATCCCATTTTCCATTTTTGACGAATTGGAGCTTTGGTAGAGGCGATTATTGAGAGATATTTCAAGGAAAATATTAGGGTAAGTGATTCTTACTTGGTTTTGGCTAAATCCCATGATTATGTCTTTATTTTCATCATCTAATTTGTGACTTGGGGTGAAAATTTTGGGGAAAAGAGGAAGTGGTTTTGAGATGGATTTTTGAGGTTTTGAATGAGATTTTGTTGTCGGATTTGAGTAAATTTGGTATGAATGGATTCACGAGAGGATAAGGATTTTGGTTTCATGATTGTTATCGGATTCTGAGACATGGGTCCGGGGGCCAGGTGTGGCCAATTTTGAGATTTTTGATTAAATTTGATAATTTTTGAGTGGGTTTTGTTCTTTTGTCGCATATTAATGTTATAATACTGATTTTTTGGTAGATACGGAGCGATCGGAGGCCGAGTCAAGAGGCAAAGGCATCACGAGTTAGGATTTTGGTCGGTTTGAGGTAAGTAACGATTGTAAATCTAGACCTGAGGGTATGAAACCCCGATATTTCGTATTGTTTTGGTAAATGAGGTGACCACATGCTAGGTAACGAGCGTGTGGGCGTGCACCGGTAGGGATTGTGACTTGGTCTATCCTGTAGAAACTATTAAGCCGCGTATTTGATTTCAAATCATATGATATCCCGTATTTTAGAGATTTATACTATATTTTGGGTTGTACGCCATGTTTGGGGCCTTGTGCCGACCTATTTGAACCCTCGGGTGTATTTTACTACTATTCTCACTCTGTTTTGATAGAAAATATAATCTCAGTCATGATTTATACCTGTTCACTATTTATTCCTGTTTATCACTTTATTTTTAAATAATGAAAGATATTTTGGGTTGAGTCCCCGTGAATTGTACTGAGTTGCCCGAGTGGCTTGTAAGGATGATGTCTGACTGAGGCCGAGAGCTAGATTGTGAGGATAGTGATGGATTGGGTTGCACGCCGCAACGTTATATATATATATATAATCCTCAAAATTCGGCTCTCGGCCTCACAGTCATCATCCTCACAAGCCACTCAGGCAACTCAGTACAGTTCACGGGCACTTAGCCCAAACTATCTTTCATTATTTAAAAACAGAGTGATAAACATGAATAAATAGTGAACGAGTATAAATCATCACTGAGATTATATTTTCTATCAAAACAGAGTGAGAATAGTAGTAAAATACACCAGAGGGTTCAAATAGGTCGGCACAAGGCCCCAAACATGGCGTACAACCCAAAATATAGTATAAATCTCTAAAATACGGGATATCATATGATTTCAAATCAAATACGTGGCTTAATAGTTTCTACGGGATGGGCCAAGTCACAATCCCTACCGGTGCACGCTCGTCACCTAGCATGTGCGTCACCTCATTTACCAAAACAATACGAAATATCGGGGTTTCATACCCTCAGGTCTAGATTTACAATTGTTACTTACCTCAAACTCGCGATGCCTTTGCCTCTTGACTCAGCCTCCGATCGCTTTGAATCTACCAAAAATCAGTACTATAACATCAATATGCGATAAAAGAACAAAACCCACGCAAAAATTATCAAATTTAATAAAAAATCCCGAAATTGGCAAAACCCGGCCCCCAGACCTATGTCTCGGAATCCAATAACAATCATGAAACCAGAATCCTTATCCTCTCACGAGTCCATACATACCAAATTTACTCAAATCCGACAACAAAATCTCATTCAAAAATCAATCTCAAAACCACTTCCTCTTTTTCCAAAATTTTCACCTCAAGTCACAAATTAGATGATGAAAATAAAGACATAATCATGAGATTTAGCCCAAACCAAGTAAGAATCACTTACCCCAATATTTTCCTTGAAATATCTCTCAAGAATCGCCTCTACCCAAGCTTCAATTCGTCAATAATGGAAAATGGGATGAAATCCCCTTATTTTATAACTTAAAGTTTCTGTCTAGGGTTCCCTCGGCGTACCCTCGGTCATGGCCTCGATCACACCCTCGATTTCGGCCCTCTCGATTATGAACCACTTCGAGGATGAACCACCCCGATAATGAACCACCTCGAGGATGAACCACCTCGACTATGAACCACCTCGAGGATGAACCACCCCGATTATGAACCACCTCGAGGATGAACCACCCCGATTATGAACCACCTCGAGGATGAACCACCCAGATTATGAACCACCTCGTGGATGAACCACCCTGATTATGAACCACCTCGAGGATGAACCACCCCGATTATGAACCACCTTGAGGATGAACTACCCCGAGGATTAACCACCCTGATTTTTGACAGATACAGAAAAAACTAGAAAACTCACACCAGCAGATATCAGCCATCAACCAAAGTCCAAAAATGATCTGTTAACCACCGGAAACTCACCAGAGGCCCTCGGGACCTCAACCAAACATGCCAACACATCCCAAAACATCATACGAACTTAGTCGAATCTTCAAAATACTCAGAAAAACACCAAAACACCAAATTACACACAGATTCAAACTTAATGAGACTAAGAACTTCAAACTTTTATTTTCGATGCCGAAACCTATCAAATCACCTCCGAATGGCTTGAAAATTTGCACACACATCCAAAATGACACGACAAACATGTTCCAACTTCCAGAATTCCATTCCGACCCCGATAACTAATTTTTAAGAAATCGCCAAAAACTCAATTTTGCCAATTCAAGCCTAGTTCTACTCCTGACCTCCGAAAAAAATTCCGAACACTCCCCTAAGTCCCAGATCACCTAATGAAGCTATCCGAGCCATAAAAACCACATTCCGAGGTCATTTACCTCTAAGGCAACTTCCGATTGACTTTTCCAACTATTAAACCATCTTAAGAGACTAAGTGTCTCATTTCTCATCACGACTACTCTAAACCCTATCCAAATGACCCAACACCACATAAATGAGTTAAAAAACACATTATAAGGCAAAAATAGGGAAAACGGGGAAAATCTCACGGAACGACCATCCGGGTCGTTACCTTCTCCCCCTCTTACACAAACGTTCGTCCTTGAACGGGTCTAGAAACATACCTGGAGTCTCAAATAGGTGAGGATATTTGCTCCGCATCTCCCGCCCGGTCTCCCAGGTTGCCTCCTCTACCATCTTCCCTCTCCACTGCACCTTCACTAAAGCTATATCTTTAGACCTCCACCTTCTGACCTGACGACCCAAAATGGCTACTGGCTCTACCTTATAAGACATATCACCCTTTAGCTGAACCGAGCTAAAGTCCAAAATATGGGACGGGTCACCAACATACTTCCGGAGCATGGAAACATGAAATACTGGATGCACACTCGACAAGCTAGGTGGAAAAGCAAGTCTATAAGTCACCTCTCCAACCCTATGAAGCACCTCAAAAGGCCCAATGAACCTGGGACTCAACTTGCCCCTCTTCCCGAACCGCATAACACCCTTCACGGGTAACACCTTCAGCATAACCTTCTCCCAACCTTGAAAGATACATCCCGGACCTTCAGATCGGCATAGCCTTTCTTCCCAGGCTGCGCCGTGCAAAGCCGCTCCTGAATCAACTTCACCTTATCCAACGCATCCTGAACCATATCTGTACCCAATAGCCTAGTCTCACCCGGTTCAAACCAACCAACCGGATATCTACACCTCCTCCCATATAAAGACTCGTACGGAGCCATCTGTATACTCGACAGAAACTGGTCCCATGAACCCCCAAAATCAATGACACAAGCACGCAACATGTCCTTCAATATTTGAATAGTGCGCCCTGACTGCCCATACATATAGGGATGAAAATTTGTTCTCAACTCAACCTGAGTACCCAACTCTCTCTGCACGGCCTTCCAAAACTACGATAGAAACTGGGATACCATGCAACCGAAAAATCTCCCGGATATAAATCTCAGTTGACTGCTCCGAAGAATAAGTAGTAACAACAGGAATGAAGTGCACGAACTTGTTCAGCCGATCCACAATAACCCATATAGCATCGAACCTCATCGAAGTCCGTGGGAGCCCAACTACAAAGTTCATGGTGATCCGCTCCCACATACACTCCGGAATATCTAACCGCTGATGCAATCCACCTGGTCTCTAGTGCTCATACTTGACCTGCTGACAGTTGAGACACCGAGCTACAAATCCAACAATATCCTTCTTCATCCGCCTCCACCAATAATGCTACCTTAGATCCTGATACATCTTCGCGGCACCCGGATGGATGGAGTACCGCGAGCTATGGGCCTCCGCTAGAATCAGCTCTCGAAGCCCATCCACATTAGGCATACATATCCGACCCTACATCCTCAAAAGCCCATTATCGCCAATAAATACATCCCTGGCATCACCTCGCCGGACCCTATCCTGAAGAACGAGCAAGTGTGGGTCATCATACTGGTGCTCTCTGATACGGTCATAAAGAGAAGACCCGGAGGCTACACAAGCCAATACCCGACGAGGTTCTGATAGATCCAATCTAACCAACTGGCCCGCTAAGGCTTGAACATCAACTGCTAATGGTCTCTCCGCTGCTAGAAGACATGCTAGACTCCCCAAGCTCTCTGATCTACGACACAAGGCATCAGCCACCACATTGGCCTTCCCCGGATGGTATAGAATAGTGATATCATAGTCCTGGTGAAGCTCCAACCATCTCCTTTGATGCAAATTCAGATCCTTCTACTTAAAAAGATGCTACAGACTACGGTGATCAATAAAAACGTCACAATGAACCCCTTACAAATAATGGCGCCAAATCTTCAAGGCGTGAACAATGGCTACTAGCTCGAGATCATGCACCAGATAATTCTTCCCATGAGTCTTTAACTGGCCTGAGACGTAGGAAATCACACTACCCTCCTGCATCAAAACAGAACCAATTCCTATCCTCGAGGCATCACAATACACGGTATAAGAACCTGAAGCTGATGGAAATACTAACACTAGAGTTGTGGTCAAAGCAGCGTTGAGCTTCTGAAAGCTCTCCTCACACTCGTCCGACCACCTAAATAGAGCACCCTTTTGGGTCAATTTTGTCAAGGGCGAAGAAATAGAAGAAAAACCCTCCACAAAGCGACGGTAATACCCCACCAAACCAAGGAAACTCCTAATCTCTGTAGCTAAGGACGGTCTGGTCCAACTCTGCACTGCCTCTATCTTCTTCGAATCAACCTGAATATCCTTACTAGACACCACGTGCCCCAAGAAAGCTACTGAGCCAAGCCAAAACTCACTCTTGGAGAATTTCGCATAAAGCTTATCATCCCTCAATCTTCGCAATACAACTCCCAAATGCTGATCAAGCTCCTCCTGGCTACGAGAATATACCAGGATGTCATCTATGAAGACAATAACAAAGGAATCCAAATACGGCTGAAACACGTTGTTCATCAAATGCATGAACGTTGCTGGGGCATTTGTCAGCCCAAAAGACATCACTAAGAACTCATAATGGCCATAACGAGTCCTGAAAGCCGTCTTGGGAACAACTGAATCCCGGATCTTCAACTGATGATACCCAGCTCTCAAATCAATCTTAGAGAACACTCTGGCTCCCTGAAGCTGGTCAAACAAATCATCAATATGAGGTAAAGGATACTTATTCTTGACTGTAACCTTGTTAAACTGCCTGTAGTCAATACACATTCTCATGTAACCATCTTTTTTCTTCACAAATAACACTGGTGCACCCCAAGGTGACACACTAGGCCAAATGAACCCCTTATATAGGACTTCCTAAATCTTCTCTTTCAATTCCTTCAAATCTGCCGGTGCCATACGATACGGTGGAATAGAAATAGGCTGAGTGCCCGGCACCAAATCAATACCAAAATCAATATCCTTGTCGGGTGGCATGCCTGGTGTCACGCCCCTTTTTTCCCTTTTCGCGGGATCCAGGTTTCGGCATGCTTTGGCACAACTCATTTCTTTTGGGAAAGGGGTATGTAAATTGAAGAGTTGCCACCTAACGGATTTAAGGTGCGTTAGGGAACCTAATGCAAGTAACTCATGAAACCGATTTACATTACCAGAGATTGGGTAAGGGATTGAAATTACCTTGAGGGGGAAGGTGTTAGGCACCCCTCGAGGTCCACAACGGTGGGTCCCGACCAAACTCATTTTAGTGAATTAGTAATTAAGCAAGTAAAGCAGTTGAAGCACACATATGGATTACAAAAAAATGGGAATAAATGGGTCCTAGGTTTATTAGCCTATATGATAACTTCTATGCAATACCCGGTAAACCTTCCTCAATTAGGGGGGTTACACGTGGCATTAGCGCACAAGTCATCATATCCCTTAATACCCAATTACCCTCCCCTTGGTGGTTATATAAGCAATTCTAATTAAACTCCCTCTAGGCGTGCATTACCCGTCCCTTTCTTATGGCCATGGAGGTGTTTAGGACCTCTAATTAAGGCAGTTTTAGACTCTCCTAAAGTGCTTAAAAGGATAAAATCTAAGTGAAAATTGAAAACCAAGTAGGAGTGTCAGGTAAAGGAACAATTAAGGGGGCTCACATTTACCTCCACAAATAAGCAGTCAATTGCACATCTCAAACAACAGTATTTCAGATACTTTAAAAGTCCTAAAGCAGGATATCTAGGTGAGCATGACAAACATAATATATGCAACATTGTGTTAAAGCGAGGTAGTGGCGACATAATTAGTTTGCCTACTAATTTTAGGACTTGCTGAATCTGAGCAGTTCGTAAATAGTTAACCAAAGCATAGTTTTACAATTTGCAAGATTTCAGTTATCCTACAGGCTTGCCTCGGCGTGGATCTGTGATATCCTATAAACATGATATCTAATTATTAATCAAAGTCTTAATACTAACAAGCGATTTTAAACAGGTAGTTTGAATTCATTATGTCCTATAGGCATGCTGTCTAGGTGCTGAATATTACAGAACTGATTTTATACATTCATCTCTATAAACATGTTATCTAGGTGTTGGGCCTGCTTTTAAACCCGCTCTTATAGACATGGTTGCAACTGATTTAATGCGATATAGGCATGGTATTTATGTGAGGGCGATAAAATTCCTAAAGCATGGTTTCTAATGCACATAAGAGAATGATCATGATTTTTTAGACGGAGTTAATAGCACCCTAGTGACAGGATTTCTAAGCACGCATGATGTATGCAGAATTTTTTCGAAAAGCAGAAGTTTTAGAACAAACGATATGATGCCTATGCGCATGTTTACTAATGCACAAATGATCCTAAGAGCATGATTCCTAATGCAAGAAAATAGTCATAGTAATCCTAAAAGCATGATTTTTACCTAATTGCCCCCATAAAAATTATATGAGAATCCCTCCCCTTTTACTAATATCCCATATCTATTTTACAAGAATATTATTACAGACCATAAATGAATTACAGATGTAAGTAAAGTTATACTATAGGGAGCCTGGATAGGCCCAAAATAAACTTGGAGGACCAGGACTTCAACCAAATTCAAGTACCATAATCTCATAGTGTCCAAGAGAGTGTCCTGGTGCGTCAAAGTTCCCAAGGGCCTCAGGGATACCGGGCAATGCTCACACCAAGACCCTTTTTGAAAGAAGTAGTTTTTGTGCAGTGTGGAAGGTCTAACCCCAATGGGCCAGAGTTCGGAGGAATCTCATGGATTCCTAGGCAGTACACACACTGGAGGGGCATAATACTAAGTATTCTAAGAGTAGGAGTGGGAGTTCTTGAAAGAGTAGGAATAATTTTAAGAAAACAGATCAGAAGTGATAGTTTAGAAGTGAAAATAGTTTGGGAGTGAAAATGGTAGTGAAAACATATTAGGAGTGAAAACAATATAGAAATGTTCTAGAAAAGGTCAGCAAACAACAACAAGTAGGAAATACAGTCACAAGGTTTCATACAAAGCTTCATATTGCTCAGACTCAACTCAGTTCATTAGTCAACCTTAGATGAGCATATAGGATGCTGAGAACAAACAATTACACAAAAAGGGAGCAGGAGTTGGGAACACAAGAATCCTGAATCTGAAGCACATAGAAACACGATGTTAGGGAAGCATGCTAGTCGGAGCAAAGAGCAGGAATGGGGTAGATAACAATTCACTAGGACATACTGATTTAGGGTCTAGACAGGAATCACTCAAGTTTAACAGTCATACATAACTATAGAGGTAAGTATACTGACTCAAAGCAATAGACAGGGAAACATAGAAGTTTAATGTAAAAGCAGTCATGCTAATCAGTTCATAGAGGGGAGAGAATTGATCACACCAATTGAGATTAATGGAAAAGTGAGAGTCTTAGACAACCAAAGTAAACATGCTGGCTTAAAGCAATAGATAGGGAATGTTGAAACTTAAACACAGAAGTAAGTTTGTTGGTTTAGAGCAATAAACATGAAAGATTAAAACTTAAACAGAAGCTAAACATGCTGATTAGGGTGACGAACAAGAAACAATGAAACATAAACATGTTGATCAAAGAAATAAACATGAAAGAATACAGGATTAAGTATATAAGTAATTAGACTAGAGACATGGACTTAACAGAAATAGAGCATCAGAGAACATACAGGTTCAGACTTCATAATGACAATAGGAATAGGGACATACCAGTTGAAGGAAAGAAAATAGGAGACGAAATGTATGCAGGATTCAATAGTCTAGCCTTGGCTTTCAGCCGGCTAGACAAGCAATGAGCACAAGTAGCAGAGAGATGAGAGCAAAGTATGTGTGTGAGTGTGTGTATTTTTTTTTGGGAACTATTGTTCGTATCCTGAAGAATCAGAATGAGAGTGTATATATATATCACTTAGTGAGGTAAAACAAATAAAGTAAAGAGGAAATAACAGTTCGTAAAACAAGGGTAATCAAATAAAAATCAATTAGCCAATTAGGGAATCAATTCCTATAGAGAAATCCGGAAGAGACCCCTTAAATTGGGGAGAGTCAATTAACGGTACAGAACTAGGGCTCAAATAAGGCAAGAAATCAATCTTATACCATATAGGAGTCAATAAAATCCCCAAACCATACTGATAGTTTAATTAAGGCAAGTATAACTAATCCAGGTCACAAATAAAGAAATAGGTAAAAATCCCGGAAAATACTGATTTTAACAGGAAAAAGGTTATTCAAAACCTAAATAGAATCAGTCAATATAATTAGTTAACAGAAATAAACACAATAACGGGAAAAAATTGAAAAAATCAGTGTCACAAACAGAAACATCTAGGGTTTATGCATATGCACGAAGATTAATCAAACCAGTAAAGAAATAATCAGATTCAACATTTGCAAGTCGGAAAAACCTTTTTGAAGAAACATAGGACGGAGCCCTAATTTCAGAAAAGTAATGGAATCAGAATAACATCAACAAAACAGAAGATTTTTGGGAAAAAAATACCAAATAGAACTCAGAACATCTCAGATCTATGAGGATCTGAACAGACCCAAGTAGTCATTGAACTAGGGTTTTTTCAAAAACAACAGAGATGAAAGAAACTCAGTCACAAGCGAGAATGACCATAGAATTACCTAAAAATAAGAGGAAATCAGTATTCACAAACGAGAATGACCATAGACAGGCCTGTAAACAAGTTTCGGACAAAAACCAAGTTGAATATCTTTGAGGTTCTCTTAGGAATTCATGTAATCAAACAATCAGAAGGTGTAATAGGCCGGTAAGGGCTGGAAAATACACAGAAACTCCATAGACGGGGAGTTTTGCCGGTGACGACGATTAGGGTTTAGGGAGTGGTTGAGAGAGAATTGAGGGATTAGAGAAAGCCATGACAATGGAAGAAAGGGGAATGGGGGGTTAGGGTTAGTCTTTTAGGATTAAAAATGGTAAGAAATAACGTGGACTATTGATCTTAGAGATCAACGACCACGATTAAGAAGGGTCTTTGGGTCAGGTAGGTGTGGAATTGGGCCTCAGGGGATTGGGATGGTATTTAAGGGGTTTGGGCTGTTGTCATGGGTTAGGTCTGAAAAGCTAAAGAAATTAAAAGGGCTATTTGCTAAATACCCAATTAATTGATAAAAAATATTTTATAAAAATAATTAACAGATTATAAAAATGGTTTTTCATGCATAGAAATATTTTAAAATAATTACTCAATATTTTAAAAATACAACAAGCTATTTTCTGGTAAAGTAATGTAATTATGCATAGATGGGCTATAATTGCAATTGTAACCCAGAAATGTAAATGTGGCCATTTGTGAAATAATTAGGCTTAGTGCAAATATAAATAGTAGAATTAAGTCATAAATTTGTTATAAAATCATTAGTAGTGCAATTAATGATTATTTATATGATAAATATACTGAAATATTAATTAGAAATCCTCAAAAATGTAGAAATAATGGAAAAATATTATTGATGCTAATGCATGGTTTTGGAAGATATATGCATTTTGAAAATATTATAGGGAAAAAATTGGGTATCAACACCTGGAAGGTCTGCAGGAAACACGTCTGAAAAATCACGGACCACATGAACATAATCAATAGCGGGGAGTCTCAGCACTGATATTCCTCACAAAAGCCAAATAAGACAAACACCCTTTCTCAACCATATGTTGGGCCTTCAGATGTGAAATCACTCTACTAGGCACAAACTCAACAGAACCTCTCCAATCGACTCTCGGAAATCCCGGCATAACTAAGGTCACGGTCTTAGCGTGTCAATGAAGAACATCATGACACGGAGATAGCCAATCCATGCACAATATCACATTGAAGTCAACCATGCTAAGCAATACCAGATCCACTCGGGTCTCCAGACCACCAATAGATATCACACACGACCGATACACGCAGTCTACAACAATAGGATCGCCTGCCGGAGTCGACACATGAATAGATATAACTAAGGACTCACGGGGCATATCCAAAAATGGAAAAATATGATAAAACATAGGAATACGTGGAACCAGGATCAAATAAGACCGAAGCATCTCAGTGACAGACTGAGACAATACCTATAATCACTGCATCTAAGGCCATAGCATCTGGTCTGGCTGGGAGTGCATAAAATCGAGCCTGAACTCTACCTGATCGGCCTCCCCCTCTAGGACAACCTCTCACTTCCTGACCCCCACCCCTAGCTGCCAGGGCGGGTGGTGAAGTAACTGGAGCTGAAGTCGAGGGCTGACTCCTCTGTTGAGATGGACCCCCAAGAAGACGAGGACACTGTATCCTCATATGCCTGAACTCCCCACACTCATAACAACTCCCTGGAGCTTGAGACGGGAACTGAAGGGGACCCCTAGCACCAGGATAACCAATAGAAGAACCATGCATAGAGGAACGCTGAATCGATGGTGCTCGAGATGAACTCTGGGCTAAAAGAGCACTAAATGAAGACCGGCGCGGATGAGAACTGCAGGGACCATGCCCCGATGATACACCATTATAGGCTGGACGGACTGGCTGAAGAGGCCTAAATAGGTGACCTCTGCTATGCTGAAACTGACCCCTGGAGGGAGCACTGCCGAAACTACCAGATCCTCGAGGCCTCTTGGCTGAAGAATCCTCTAGCACTTGTATAAGAAACCCTGGGCAGCCTCGCCCTCAGCACCACTGAATGTCGGAGGCTGAAATCTACCAAATCTCTCCAACTTACACTGCTCGTCATCTGGCATGACGGGAATCACATAATCCTGAACAGGTGCAACCGGCTAGGCTGGAGCTGCCCCCCGTGTCTGAAGTCCTTTAACAACCTACTCAGGTGTACGGGCGGCAGGAGTCTCGGTGCCTCTTCCGACCTGAGAAGTAGCGGCTCTAGTGGAAGTAGCGACTGCCTGTGCAAGACTGGTGCACACGGTCAGAATCTAGGCCAAGGTCTCCTGAAGACCCGGAATAACAATCGGCACGGCCGGTTCTTAGGTCGGTCCCGCTGGTGCATCTGCGGCGGGGACCTGATCTGGAACAATAGGTGGGTCTACGGGTACTTCCCCGACTGCTGTTCGGGCTGCACCTCTACCTCTGCCACGACCTCAACCGTGGCCTCGATCCCTCGTGGGTCCTTCTGGTGGCTGATCATCCTGACCGGTAGCGCGTGTCCTCACCATCTGTAAGAGAATGAAACAATAGAAGTTTAGTTTCCAGAATCAATAGATCCGCACGACAAAATTCAAGAATGTGAGATTTTTCCTAAGGGTTCTGCAGCCTCTCGAAGATAAGTACAGACGTCTCCGTACCGATCCGCAAGACTCTACTAAACCTACTCATGACCGGTGAGTCCTATGTAACCTAGGCTCTTATACCAATTTTCACGACCCCAAACCTAAACTGGTCGTGATGGCGCCTATCGTGGTACTAGTCTAGCCAATTTATCGAGATTAACATAAAAGCTTTCCATTTTATACATAAGTTATCCAATATTTCATTAAAATTCCTCTTTTAAGCATTTCAAGATAATAAAAATAGCCAAAATGTCTAAACACAGACCCAACACTTGGATTCAACCGTCACGAGCATATAAGAAGTAATACAATCGAATACTATTTCATTACTACAATTAAGTCTGGAAATAGATAAAAATGAGGGAATAGGAAGGATAAAGGGCATGTTGTGGACGCCGAACAGCTACCTAAAAATCTCCGAACAAGATCCAAGGAGAGAGTGAATCAGCTAGCGCTCAGACCCAGTGAATCTTCATACAAGGTGCAGGGAGTAACATGAATACGCCAACTCAGTAAGTAACAATTATAACCAAAGACTTGAGTGCAGTGACGAGCATATAAAAATCATGTAAGTTCATATAATAGACAATAGTGGTAATAAATAAATCAAGTCAAGAATCTACATTCCGAATATTTCATAAGAACTCTAGTTTTCCATTTAAAGTCTCATATAAAACATTTGTTCAACATTATCATTAGAGGATCAGTGTAAAGAGCGTGAATAAAGTAGTGTCATAGTATATAAGCCCCTCGTACATAGTATCACTCACAAATAAATCCTCTCAGTCACTCGGGACTCAACTCTCAACAGTAAATGCTCACACTCAACACTCTCACTCAACATGTACCATATAATAACTGCTGCAGCGTGCAGCCCGATCAATAAATAGTCAACTGTGCTCACTGGGGGTGTACAGAATCCGGAGAGGCTCCAACAGCCCAAGCACTATATCGTTGCGGAGTGCAGCCCGATCCACATGTATCTCGCTGCGACATGCAACCCGATCCATATATATATATATATATATATATATATATATATATATATATATATATATATATATATATACACATAACGCTGCAGCGTGCAGCCAGATCCATCACTATCCTCACAATCAGGCTCTGGGCCTCTGTCAAGGCTTCTCTTCAATCAACCTCAAATACTGAGGGGCATCCCCCAGAGAGACCACCTTCTCGAAGAAACTAAAACATGCCAAAGGGGGTCTCGACAGGAGAACAATGTATCGGACCAAACGGTCGAATGAACCGTGTCCACATAGAATAATCGAAGCCTCGATGGTGAAAAAATGTATACTTGTACCAAGTAATCGAAGGATAACCTTTTATCATCAAAACACTTCAGGCGTCAAAGAAATTTTCTATTTTCACAAGAAACGGCCCAGGGACAGAATTTCCTGAACACTCGGGGACTGACACCAAAAACTCGAAGCCGTAAGACCTCAGGGCCGACAACTTCGAGCTCATAATCCCTCCATGAGGCACCAATATAAGCCCTCCACGAGGCAATATCGTATCTGTAAGACCTCAACGAGGCATGATCAAACTTATAAGCCCTCAACGAGGCAACGTCAAAATTTGTAAGACCTTAAAAAAAAGGCATAACCCTGACTCGGGGACTGTCCTAGATAGTCGGCTCATCAAGGTATATAACTCGAAGCCGTAAGACCTCAGGGCTGACAACTTCGAGCTCCTAAGCCCTCCATGATGCACCAATGTAAGCCCTCCATGAGGCAATATCAACAATATAAGCCCTTCATGAGGCAATATCAACAATATAAGCCCTCAATGAGGCACCGATGTAAGCCCTCCTTGAAGAAATATCAAAACTGTAATACCTCGAGCAAGGCATGAATGGTAAGACCTCCACGAGGCAATATCAAAACTAGAAGACCTCAAGCAAGGCGTGTACAAACTTGTAAGACCTTAAAAAGGCATAATCCCTATATAATAGTCAAGGCTATATATCGAACTTGTAAGACCCCTAAAAAGGCATACCCTCGATATAAACACCGAGGCGATCTCACTTAGGGACTAAAAGGCTATGGCCAAATACAATGACCATCGTCATAAGGCTCCGGCCAAACTGACGCAAATCGGAGACGTCCGACTGTCACCATAAAATCACAGGCCTCCAATTACTTCTAAAGTACTTCGAAAAGAACCGGTTAAAGGACGTACCGATCTAAAGTGTAAGAGCCCAAATTGCCAGCCACATTAAAGGTCGTACCGACCCAGTGCGTAAGAGCCCAAGTCGCCAGCCATATCAAAGGGTGTACCGACCTAATGCGTAAGATCCTAAGCGGCAGCCTAAAGAGCCTCAAGGCCGATTAAAAAAAACCTAAGGTTCGATTAGCTCGAGTCGAAACCCGACTCGAAGACTGAGCCTACACGGTTAACCATACTAGAGGTCGTACCAAATCAACGCGTAAGAGCCCAAGTCTCCAGCCTTATCTAAGGGCGTACCGACCCAATGCGTACGGGCCATCCAAAAAGCCTGAGGGCCAATTTATAACCCAAGGGTTTCATTTTGAAGTCCAATTCATTTGGCTAATTATCGACAAGAAAAACAGAAATACCAAAGAATTTTATATATATGTGTGTATTACAAATATACATTTACAATGCTCCCACAAGAGTTTTATACAAAGGACAAGAAATAAAAATCTAGTCCACTCTTGGGACCAGCTCCCTCGACGGCCCCTCAGACCAGCTCCCACAACGGCCTTCAAATATCAGCATCGACTCCAGTGGAAAGGAAAAACTTGACGTCGATCTTATCCGCCTTGGCCTGCTTTATCTCTTCCGAGAGATTAAAGCCCCTAGAATGAATCTCCTCGAGGGTCTCCCTCTGAGATCTGCATCGGGCATACTCATTGCTCCTCCTCTCTCTGTCAAAGGCTCCCCTTAGCTCAGCCCGAGCATCAACAACATCTTTTAAATAAACGACCACTTTCTTATCCACGAGCTTGGAAAAAGATCAGTCTCGAGCTTGGAAATCCTGCTCGTCTGAATCGAGCTTTTTTATCGAGCATTGCGAAGTTGTACCTCGAGGGTAGAAGCCTTGGCCAAATCATTCTTTTGGGCCGCAGCATGAACACCTATCTGCGCCTTCAATGTGTTGCATTCGGAATTGACTTGTCTGACTTCGCTCCAAAGGCGTTCCAACGCTTCTGGTTTTCTCTGCAACTGAGGCACCAAAACATTAGTTCTCAAAGACGAGAAAGGAAGCATGTACTCCCTCAAAATAATGATTACCTATTGCTCGAGATTTCCTTCGTAGGTACGACTTCGATTCATCTCCGATCGAAGATATATCAACTCTTTTGTTTACTTATTACAAAGAAGCCTCAGAGATTTATCCTTGCCCGACGCTTCCTGCAACTTGGTCTCACAACAGAGCAGCTCAAACTTGAGCTTGTCAAAGGCGTATGAAAAAGAAGCTTTAGGTCAAAAGATGAAAATACAAAAGTTGAAAAGCCGAAAAAGTCAACCAAAACTCACCACGGAACATAGTCGTTGAGCCTTCTCAAAAGTTGAGTGTGCGTCTACTGGCCTGGTCCCATCGGCCCCAGTTGAACCGCTCTCGATGGATATGATCCCCGAGACCCCACTTGATTTAGGCGGCCCTTGGCCCCGAGCGCCCCTCGAAGTACCTTTAAGGGGGAAGCAGTGGTGAAAGACTCTTTCTCCTTCCCTCTTGTGGAACCTCTCCCTCGAGGCTAGAGGTCTAACGTTCAGCAGGATCGACAACCTCGGGAGGGCCCCTGGTTCAAGCCATAGATGAAAAACCATCTTCCCAAGGAGAACTGATATCCATGGAATAACTGACGCATATAAAGTCCTCTTCAGCGGAGGCATCTTCTTTGTATTTCTAGGAAAGCCCCGCCTCATTGAGAATGTCCTCATCTATCAAGGACCTTTTCCTCTTATTTTCCTCCCTCGGCTACGAAGCCGACGGTCCTTCCCCCTACTTGAGAGAGCACGGTCTCATCTCCGAGAATCCACCAACGCCTGCGGTGGCGGATTTAATACACATAAACGAAAGCATTCCTCAAAAGGAAATCACATGGCACATACCGTGGTGCTTTGCTTCCCATCTGCCCTTCGACAGATCTCTCTACTTGCGTTCATCATAGGTCAAGGAGGCTGCCAGCTTCCGAGTCCAGTCCACAAGATCGAGGATCTCTTCCGACATCCATGGGACCACTGAGAAAGAGAAAAAAGAATTCTTATAAATCATCAAGAGCAAAGGGCACTAAGGTACGACGTAGTGCTTATGTTTGATGTTTCATTTTTTGGGAAACGACAGGAACTCCAAAAGAATGATGTTGACGGTCCTCACTCTGACAAATCGACTCATCCATCCTCGGTTCCGGTCCTCATCATCACTGACAATAAAAGGCTTGGTAGATCGGCGTCTTAACGCAATCAGGCCTCGATAATGCAGAGGCCGATATAATTTGATAATGTGGCTAAGGGTAAACTCGAGCTCAGCCTTTTGAATAAAGTTCCTTATCATCAGCACTATCCGCTAGAAGGACGGATGAATTTGAGCCAGAGTGACTCGATACCTTTTCCAGAATTCGAGCACAAGGTGGTCGAGGGGGCCCAACATAAATGGGTACATATACACATTCAGGAATCCCTCTACATGGGCCATAATATCCTCTTCTCGGGAAGGTACCTGCAGCATCACATTTTCTCCCCATCCACAATATTTCCTCATGGACTCGAGGTGATTCTCCTAAATCGATCGAATAAACCTTGACGCATGTTCTCGATGGCCCGGAGCATCGAAGGGTTTCTCCAGTGAAAAGTCTTTCTTCAAAGCAAAAAAGCTCGAGGTTAACTTGTAGTACGCCGGTGGTGTACCACCGACCGGGCAAGAAGCAGAGGTAGAGTTTCCCTCTTCTTGGTGAGCGGATTGGGGCATGTCAGCCATAACTATTTGAACAAATATAAAGAGGAAGAAAGCTCAAACAGTTTCACAAGCTGAGAAAAGGACGAGAACGTTAAAGAGAAAACTGGTTTTACAAAGTTGCAAGACCTAAACTGAAGAAGAAGCAAGTATATATATATATATAACAAGCGGTGGCTATTCACCCACTTTGAGGGCCAATTAATTCTGAAAAGGTCATTATAGTTTTTGGGTAAGTGTACTAGTGGGACCACCTCGGTCACTTCACAGTCTTGTCATATAAATGATGCTGTCATGCAGCGCTCGAGGAATCGAAACTCCCATGTCAACCTAGCCTCAAGAAGGTGTCTGATCCCAAGGATCTCTGTCACTACAAGAACGGGCTCCGAAGAGCTAAATTCAGAGCTCGAAGGTCTACTTTTGCATAAGAATTGCAGGGCAAAGTTTGAAAGATATGAGACGTGGAGATATTTTTTCATTCCAAAAAATGTATTTACAAGGGTATTTTACAAAGCTACTCCGAGGATCCCATGTACAAAAAAGGGGAAAAAGCGAAATAGTAGGTAAATCTACTTTTTCGCCTTCACTACCGCCCGAGCCGCTTCTGTAACCCTTATCCGAAGTTGTTGAAATTGCCGATTCTTCATCCAAGGCCCTGGCTTCTTCAATCTCGGCAGATAGATCGACACCTTTAGTGCTCGCTTCCTTGAAGGCTTGCCTCCTGGCTTGTAAGAGAGCATGAGAAACTGCCCGATCCAGATTCAGCTCGGCCTTCTCGGATATCTCCCTGGCCCAATCATTTGCGGCGGCAACATCCCTTTTATATGAAGAGACAAATTCATCAGCATCAGACTTGGCTGCAGATAATGCAGCAACCTTCTCCTGAGCACTTCGAAGAAGGTCTGGAATCGAGGATATCTTCTCCCAAAGCATGTCCCTCTCTGAAGCCACGACATCATTCAGCCGCGCCAGCTCAAGGATTTTAGCATCCTTGGCCACGACATCCTCTCAGAGCTGCCCTGCTAGGGCATCCTTTCGCCTAATCTGAAAGATGCAGAACATAAGCTAATTACAACCAAGTATGGAAATAAAAGATAAGATTTGGATACCAGAGTACCTGTTCGATAAAGTCGGCCCTCTCTTGGAGCGTCCTCTCCAGGCCTGCCCGGGGGTTGATCAACTCCTCCTCTTTTCGGGCGCATAGAGCCTCCAGCTCAATTGACTCCGATGTAAGCTTCTCAAGCTCCTCCCCATGATGAGCCAACTCATCTTGCAGCTTGGAGAAGGCTTGGTTATACAACTTCTGGACCTACAACACAAAGGAAGAAAGTCAGAAAGAAAAGAGTAGAAATTCGAAGCATAGAATATTATATCAAGAAGGACACCTACTTTTGAAGCCTCTCGGACTCCTTGAGAGAAACGAGGTCATGGATATGGGTCTCCTCCTCAACACCTTCAAAGTAATCTCTGAAAGCATCATCCTCTCCATGAGAGGTCCCCAAACCGGAGGCATTCCTTTCTTGGGCATCTTGTATCTCCCCTGGAGAGAAGGACGGGCCCGATTGAAACCCGCATGCAACATCAACCTCCATCAGGGCTTCCTCTCGATCCCAAAAAGCTTCAGAAGCAAGCCCTCCGAACTCACCAAAAGGGACTGTGCCATGTCCAATGAGCGCTTGGGGACTACACTCAAACCCTCCTCGAGGGTCTCCTCAGCACAAGGCGGGTCCGCATCGGCCGCCTCCGATTTAGCAGACGTTCGTCCAACAATTCTCGAAGCATTAATGCTTCATTTTGATCTTTGTAGCAAAGGGCAGGTATCATCATCTTCTTCCTCGGCACGCAGGCTCTCATCGGCCATCGAGGATAGGACTAAAGCATCGGTCTTCAGCTTTCGAGCCTTCGCTTTCTTGGATTTTGGAGACACCATCGATGTCTCCCTCACCAGGAGGAGGGGGACTCATCGACACGCCTTCCCCAAGGTCTGCATAGGCATGATTTATCAAACTCACCACCATAGAGAGTACTTACAAAGAGTGAAGAAATGGAAACAATAAAATCATACCGTGGTTCTTGGCTTGCCACCGCGTTTTGGCCAAATCACGCCAGACGCACTTGCTGTGTGGGAGAGCAGATTCCAAAAGTTTAATCGATTCCAAAAATCCCTGGACCGCGCCGGGGAACCAAATGGTGGCGACACAATCACTAGAAAATCAATGAAAAGAGAAGGAGGTCAGATCGGACGAAGAAAAAGAGGTGATAAAACGTACTCAATATGGAGATACTTACGTTTCATGTTCCATTCCTCCGGGAATGGCATTCTATCAGAAGGGATGATGTCCGAGTTTCTGGCTCTAACAATCGGCTCATCCATCCCCGGTCTTTATCCTCGTCGATGCAGGTGAAGAAAGCCTTGGCAGATCGACGGTGCAGTTTAAGTAAACCCCCTCGGAAGAGACGAGGGCTATACAATCTGATCAAGTGATCGAGGGTGAAAGTCATTCCCTCGACCATGATGGAAATGTATCGAAGCATATATAAATCCTCCAGAAAGAAGGATAAATCTAACTGAGCGTCACTCGATATTGAAGACATAATTCAAGAGTCGTCGGGTCTATCGGTGGAGAAGAAGAATCTACGAGGCCTAGAGTGAAGGTATACGTGTATACGCTGAGAAAGCTAGCTTTATGTGTGACTATGATTTCTTCAGCTGTGGGAATTTCTACTTGCACCGCCTCCCCCAATGGCATTCTAGTTTTACCCTCTCTATATCGGTTACTACACTTATATACTGGGACATGGGCTCGCATCGGCCCGGTGTTGAAGGGGGTTTTTCAATGGTAAAATCGAAGATGGTGTCGAAGGGACCAGGGATGCACTGTTCGATGCTAGGAGGAGTTCTTGATTTTCTCTTAGACGGGCATGATGAAGAAGTGGCTCCCTCTTTTTGAGGATCCGTTTTGGAGGTTTTTTCCGTAATTGCAACTGAGTTTTAAAGAAAGAAGATGAAGAAGCAAGCGCAGAAACAGGGTGAAAGTAGAAAACAGTTAAAATTTTGAAGACTTGAAGATGTTGTAAAATTGTGAAAAGGGAAGCGATTGAAGTATTTATATAAGCCATTTAGGCATGTTTGAAGAGGAAAGGCTGAACCAATAGCGGTTCATGGGCTTCTCGAGAATCGTGGTGACAACAACCTTTACGCAACCTTTCTGTCGCGTCATTTAATGTTCTAATGAGGCTGACGTCATAATAGGGATAACGAAGAGGCAATAATTCAAGACCATTTCTTATCACTTCATTCTAAGAAACGCGGGGACTATCTGTATACGGCTAAAATCGGAGAGTCTGAATTTATGATCACTATAGCATTCCGTAGCCCGTCTTCAGAAAGCTCGAGGCACAGTTCGAGGTTCGACACTGAGGAAGAATATCGAGGATCCCCCACACTCAACCTCAGAGCGGTAAATCGAAGACCATCATGGAAAAGTGGGAAAATCCCAAAAGGCACGTGGTTAAGGCTGACCAAGTCTGCAAGAATAGTAAAAGTCCGTACCGTGACATTAAATAGCTATACCAGCTGTTTATCTTTGTAATAATTACACATGTACTATGTTGGGATTCTCCCTCCTATATAAAGGGTACCCTTGTTATTTTGTAACATACATGATATTCAATACAAGAACAAGAACATTCTCTACAATTGTTCTATTGATTTATTGCCTTTCATTTATTGTGTTCATTAAATTTATCTTCATTTATTATTCATTATTGATCATAAGAGGTCATCTTCGAGGCCTTCAATACTATTGAATCTTCACCGATCGTCCGCTGTTAAGCCCTCGACCCCAACCTCGAGGCCCTATTTCGACCAAGCTCGATACCCCGTCTCTTAACTGCTCGGTTTGCATAATTCCATTATCCTTTGCTCTTATCTCATTTTTCTTAACTTTCACTTAGCATCTATTGCCTAAACAACTAGTATTAAAATATATCACATAATTTTAGAACCACAAAATCAAATATAATTATAATTACCATTTTCAAGGTAAACAAAGATATTTATTTGAAATACTTGATTTAATTGGGTGTACTTATATTCATAAATTGTTGAGCGTTATTAATGGTGTTCTTGTTGACCTTATTGTTATTTATTTCCTATTATTTTGTATATCTTATTGCACAGGCTATTAGACTAGTGAGTGTCTTGACTGTACCTCGTCTCTACTCCATTGAGGTTAGTCTTGACACTTACTGGGTACCGACCGTGGTGTACTCATACTACACTTCTGCACATTTTTATACAGAGCCAGCTATTAGAGATATCAGACTCAGACAAAATTAGAGTGGGATCATAAGGATTCAAGGTTGAGTTGCTTAGTCGTCACAGTCCCTTAGAGCCCTTTTCATTTCATTATAATGTTAATTTTTAATCAAACAATATTGTATATTCGGTCATCGCGATCATTCTATGTGTTCATTTAGAGTTCGTGACTCAGTACTACCAGTCTTGGGAGATTTTCATATTTGTTTCAGCTGTTAGTTCTAATTACCTATTTGATTCAAAAAATGGCTTGAAATGTAATTATAATCGGCTTACCTAGTCTTAGAGACGAGGTGCCATCACGACGCCTGAGGTGGGATTTTGGATCGTGACAAGTTGGTATCAAAGCTCTATGTTCATAGGTTCTACGAGTCACAAACGAGTTTAGTAGAGTCTTGTGGATCGGTACAGAGACGTCTGGAATTCACCCGATCCCCTCGCGCTCCAAACCAAAAATGCATACAAGTGTAATAGCATTATATGAACTTGCTCGTGCAATCAAAACACCAAAATAACACCTAGAACTATAAATCAGACACCAAAACAAATGAAATTTTCAAAGAAACTTAAGATCTTTATAATTTTACAACCGGACGTCCGAATCATGTCAAATCAAAGTCGTTTTGCACCAAATTTTACAGATACGTCATAAATACTGAAACAAACCATACCAAGTTCGGATTTCATAGCAACAAAGTCAACTTATGTTCAAACTTAGGAATTCTTTAAACCTTTAAACTTCTAATTTTCAACAAGTTACATTAAATCAAACTAGGGACTTTCAAGTTTGATTTCAAGCATACGCCCAAGTCCCAAATCATTATACGGACCCATCAGGACCGTCAAAACACTGATCCGAGTCTGTTTTCTCAAGACGTTGACCAAAGTCAACTCAAATGAGTTTTAACGCGCGTTTCACATTTTTATCAATTTTTCACATGAAAACCTTCCGGAAAAAGACACAGACTGCGCATGTAAATCGAGGATTCTAAGTAGAGCTAATCGAGGTTTTGAAACACAAAAATAAGGGCTAATATTAAAAATGACCTACCAGGTCATCACAGGGAGGGGACATGCGAAAAGGGGAAGATATAATAGTTATGGCAAGTATGAAGACACGAAATAATGAGGTAAATCTCCAAAACTGGAAAATTAGTCAAATCAATGATATGAAAATGGCACGGCATCACCCTTCGTTTTTTTACTCTCATCCTCACCATGCAATAATATAAATATAATGGTACAACATCACCCTTCGTGATTTTACTCTCATCCTCACCATGTAATAATATGAATGAAATGGCACAACATCACTCTTCGTGCTTTTACACTCATCCTCACCATGTAATAATATGAATGAAATGGAAAGGCATCACCCATGGTGATTTTATTCTCATCCTCACCATATAATAATATGAATGAAATGACACGGCAGCATCCTTCATGCTTTTACTCTCGTCCTCACCTTGCCATAATAAAAAAACCAAATAATAACAATGCAGGGAATGACTTAACTTCAATTATGGTGCAAAGATATATAACCTCAACTTTCAAAATACTCAACATCTTTAAAATAATAAATAAATATGAACCAAATAATTAAGAAGTAATAATCTAACCTAAGCATAGATAAAATTATTAACGAAATAATATAATACAAAGAAACAAGTTCCATCCGCATGCTTTAACCCAATGACAATGCATAAGTACTCGTCACTTCACATATACATTGTCCTCACACATAAAACACGTGGAAAATAGACCATACCAACAAGTCCTAATCTATCAAGTCAAGGTTAACCACGACACAGACCTCGCTTCGCAATCCAAGAAATCAATCAATCACGACTTTAGCTTTTGAACAGACCTCCAAACCAACTAAATCTAGAAAATTATCGATTAAATGGTTCAAAATAAGATTTAGAAACTACCCATTAATGCAAGAGGTTCAATTTTTATCATTTTTGAAAATGCCAACAAAAGTCAACCCCGGGCTTGCTTGGTGAAAACCCGATGTTCGGACCAAAACTCGATTACCCATTCACCCTCAAGCCCTGTTATGTTATTTGTTTCGAAATCCGATCTTAATATGATACCGAAATCTCAATTTTACAAAAATTCCCAATTCTACCCAATCCATAATTTCTAAAATTGAAATCCTAAATTTGATGTTGAAATCTCATGAAATGTAATGGGTAATTGAAAACAAATGGATTAGAGTCATATACCAATGAATTTGGGAAGAAACGTTTCTTGCAAAATCGCGTCTAGAGTGTTTAAGGTTGAGAAATGGTGTCAAATGAGCTAAGTCCCATTTTCCCCCTCTTAACCCAACTGCAGATGTCGCAGTTACACTATCTTTTTCCAATTCCGAACATCGCAAATGTGAGACAAGGGACCCAAATGCGAGCCCTATCTCAGAACACCAGAAGTCGCAAATGCGACATGTAGCTTGAAAATGCGAACAATCCACATTTGCAAATGTGGAAAGATTCTTCGCCAATGTGAAGATTTCCATTCGGAGCACTGAGTCGCAAATGCGAGTCTGAGATTGAAAATACGACTTTGAGATCGCAATTGCAATGTCTAGCTGTTCGGAAATGCGAATCTATTCCTCGCAGTTCCAAGATCACCCAGCCCAGGCCCTTGCTCGCAAATGTGATGTCTTGATCGCAAAAGCGAGGCTCGCATTTGCAAACCATACCTCGCAAATTGTCACGATCCCAATCTCCCACCATAAGATGTGGTGATGGAACCTAGTCTCTAAGACTATGTAAGCTTGACATACATGTAGAAATAGCATAAATAATAATAGAACTTCAATTAACCAACAAGGTATCATAAAAGAACTCCACGATACAACTAATCACACCTCTAGTGCCCAAATACCACAACTTGCAAAAAAAAAAAAATCAACAATAACAATGTTTCCACAATAAATAGCCCGTGGCTCAACCATAATGTGTACACGAGTCTCAACATTAGCAACTAAAAGTGAATAGCTCAGCAAGAATAGTATTTCAACAGTTTACAACTTGGCCTCAATTTGATCACGAATTTTACAACATCAACACCAAAACTCAACTATAAGATATTCCCAGAAATAACAACTTTAGGTAAGGTAATTCAATAATAAAATAATTAACAAGGCAATAAGGAAACAACAACTTCAACTAAGCATGTAAGGGAAAATAACAAGTAAGATATGGGACAAGTATTAACAATGTCAAATAAAGCATATGAGGATGGATTAACAATGTTGGATATAACAAGTTATGACAATTAGATTAAAGGCATGAAAAGAATCTACGTAGCTTAAACCGGTCAATTACCACATATAGCCCATGTACCCACTTGTCACCTTGCGTACACGACTTTCATGTACCACAATTGACTCAAAACAACTCCAATCTATTGGGTAATTCCCGCACACAAAGTTAGGCAAGATACTAATCTCAAACAAGCTAACTCAATCCACTAGTAAGTCTTTTTCGAGAATATTCGACTCTATACGTCTCAAATCTAGCCAAAATAACTTTATACCATAAATACAAACCAAAGGAAACTATTATGGATAATAAATTTCAATCTTTAAAGAAAATCAAAAAGTCAACTTAAAAAGTCAACCCATTAATCCCGGACTAGCATCTCAAAACCCGAGCAAACTTACAAAATTCTAACACGTATCCAATAACGAGTCCAACCATACTAAAATTATTGAATCCTGACCTCAAATCGTCCTTCAAATCCTCAAAATATAGCTTATGAAGTTTTAAAAAAAAATTCCAATTTTTCCAACTCAAAACACTAATTAAATGATAAAAATAATTATGGAATCATGTATAATAGTCAAATCCAAGTTAGAACCACTTACCTCGATCAACTCCTTGAAAATCTCTCTCAAAATCTCCAAAAATCAAGCTCTCTAACTCAAAATATTGATAATGAGATAAGACCCTTGATTTTTTTTTCTGGTCAGTGATTATTGCTTTTGCGGCCAATCTGTCGCACCATGCGGAAAAGCCATCGCAAGTGCGGCCACCACTAACGCCCAAAAGCCTCCGGTCATGCAGATCAAATCTCTCTTCTGTAGATGAAAATCTGCATCTGCAATCGCGCAGCTGCATGTGGACTTCGCACCTACGGTCACAACCTACCACTGGCAAAACTGCTTCTGTGGCCCCATGGCCGTTTTTGTGGTCTCGCACATGCGGCCAAAACCACGCAGGTGCGATCACACCAAAAGCTTCAAGCTTCAACAATTTCCTCAAGGCAATCTGATATGCATCCGTCTCATACCCGAGGCCCCTGGGGCCCCATCGAATTATATCAACACATCCAGAACAAAAATGAAACCTACTCAAGGCAAAAAAAAATAACATCAAACAACATCGACGAATCGCAACCCAAGCAAAACTTATTGAAATCATGAACCTCCAACTTCAAAAACTAAGGCTTATTCATACTAAACCAACACTGATTTACCTCAGATTTTGCACAAAAGACAAAAATGACATAACTAACCTATTCCAACTTTCGAAATCGAAATCTGATCCTGATATCAGTAAAGTCAACTCTCGGTCAAACTTCTCAACCTTCCAAACCTTCAAATTTCTAACTTTCGCCAATTCAAGCCAAAACGGCCTACAAACCTCCAAATCAATATCTGAACATGCTCATAAGTCCAAAATCACCATACGAAGCTACCAGAACAATCAAAACTCCATTCCGGAGTCATCTACATGAAAACCAAACTCCAATCAACTAGTTCTACTTAAGCTTCCATCTTGGAGACTAAGTGTCCCATTTCACTCCGAACCTCACCAGAAATCAAAACTAACCACCCCGGAAAGTCACATAACCACAATATAACATAGAGGAGGAAATAAATAGGGAAACGTATCTAATATACTCAAAGTGACCAGTCAGTTCTATACATCCTCCCTATGATAAAACAAACGTTCGTCCTTGAACGAGTATAGAGACATATCTAAAGTGATGAAAAGATGTGGATAACGACTACGCATATCATGCTCGGTCTCCCAAGTCACATCCTCGAGTGGTTGACTCTCCACTGAATCTTTACCAAAAGCAATGCTCTTTGACCTGAACTTTCGAACCTGCTTGTCCAAGTTGGCCACCCGCTCCTCAACATAAGAAAAATCCTTGCCCAATTAGACTAAGTTGAAGTCTAAAACATGAGACATATCACTGTGATACTCCCGGAGCATGGAAAAATGGAGCACCATATGAACTGCAGATAGACTAGGTTGCAATGCAAGCTTATAGGCCACCTCACCAATCCTCTCAAGGATCTCAATGGTCCGATATACCTAGGGATAAACTTCCCTTCTTCCTAAAACTCATCACACCCTTCATAGGTTAAACACGAAGCAAGACTCACTCTCCAACCATGAATGCAACATCACAAACCATCCAATGTGCATAACTCTTCTGTCTAGATTGAGCTGCACGAAGCCGATCCTTGATCAACTTGACCCTATCCAAAGGCATCTCAAACCAAATATATGCCTAACAACTTAGCCTCTCCAAGCTCAAACCAACCAACTGGAGAACGACACAGTATCCCATATAGGGCCTCATAAGGAGTCATATGAATACTTGATTGGTAGATTTTATTGTAGGCAAACTTATCTAAAGAACCCCCAAAATCCATAATAAAAGCACGAAGCATATCCTAAAATATATGAATGTTGCACTCGTAACGTCCGTCTGTCTAGGGGTGGAATGCTTTACTTAAACAGTGTGCCTAACTTATGATGTACGGCTCTCTAGAAGCGCGATGTAAACTGCATGCTCCGGCCATAGATGATAGATACATGCATACCATGAAGTCAGACAACCTCGCTGATATAGACGCGAGCTAGCTGCTCTGAAGAATGGGTAGTCACCACTGGAATGAAATGGGCCGACTTGGTCAACCAATCCACAATCACCCATACAATGTCAAATTTCTTCTAAATTTGTTGGATCCCAACAATGAAGTCCATGGTAACTCGCTCCCATTTCCTCTTGGGAATCTCAGGTCTCTGAAGCAAGCCTCCTGGTATCTGGTGCTCATACTTCACACGCTCCATGTCACGCCCTAACCTCGGGAAGCACAACTGGCGCTCAACCAAGTGGACCCGGTCGAGCAAGCCTGTTAGACACTTTCTAACCAACTCACTCATGATCAAGAGAAGGCATGCTTTAATTAATTAGACAGTAGGAAGATCATATATATATGAAATATCATTGCTTACATCATTCTTAAGTTTCAAAATACACACACATTCTTATGATTTGAGTTGAACAAGAGTTCAAAACACAACATAATCTGTTTGACTTTTCTAGCACCCATGTACAACCCACATAGTGTCGATAGAGCCTCTAAAGATAAAAAAGAGAGTTAGGATAGTGCCGGCAACAAGGCCCCGACAATACCTCAAAATGTGATAATAACAGGAACAAAAGATACAATGCATGACCCCAGGATGAAGAGGGGCTCACCGAGTCTACTGGGAAGAGATGTACTGTTACGCCTCGCAATATTATGATGATGTTACGTCCTAAAGTATTACATTACGATAATGTAACGCTTTGCAGTATTAAATTACAACGATGTTGCACCCTGTAGTATTGTACGTTGAATTTGTCGTAAGGTAATTGACATCAGTCCAAGGAAAAGATTATTTGGAGATTAATAAGGATTATGATATTTCAAACAAGTGATTACGTGAAGGTGAGAGGGTAAGAAAATCAAAGGAAATGAAAATTTGATATTTTGGGATAAAATACGGCCCGAGCTAAAATACCCGATATTTATGGACTAGTACCATAAAAGGTACCACATGGCCATGATAGTAAGGTGTATAAGGTATGTTAAAAGTGAGTAATATTTTAAGTAAGTGGAAATAATTCTCAATTATGTGGGTAATTGGTTAATTATCGGGTAATGGGACATTACCTAGTTAATTAATAACTACTGGTGGATTAATTAAAAAAAAACTTTGGATAAGGACCCAAAGAAATTACGTGGCAGCCCACAAATTCAAGATTTGTGACTCATATGTCACTAGGCTAAGTGGCAAGTCTTAAGAATATGTGTCTTTTCCATTTTAATAAAGGAGAGACACTAATGTTTGTCATATCTATCCTTAAGAAACGTAAGACAAACATACATTTTTATATGCATTAAAAAGTTAAATATTGGTATGTTACAAACTTAAGTCATGAACGTAGATAATAATCTTCAACAATTCATAAAGAGATGAATGGGAACGTTAATGTTCCAGCAAAGAGGCCATACAAAAGTTTGATCAAATTCACCAAAATGAGATGTTCTACATCTACCAAGTAGCGATCTTCAACAAGGAATTCATGCGAAGTTGTATGGATTTTTCCATACTCCGATCTCGACATCACGTGTTTTGTCGCAATTAACGTGTGTTAGAGAGATTATCAAGATAATCGAATCAAGTATGTTAAGGCTATACTTTCTTTCTTTTTGGCATGATCTAAATTATACAGAAGAAACGAGCAAACACATGATTTTCATAAATTACTCTATTCATAGAAATACTAGGGGTGTCTATATTCTTGGTTCCCCATGTGAATTATTATTATCTTCTGTTCATGGGTCCCAGAAAAATACATATTTGATAATGTTTATCCGAAAGGAATATTGATTTTTATGGCGTTTTGAGAAAATCTTATTAACTTATTTCTTATGCATTTCATGCATTTATACATGTACATTGACCCATGACCAGATGGCGTTATATACTCGTATATATGTATGTCTATGTATATGGGATATGGGAAAATGTTACGGCTTTATATACGCACCACCACTTGATCAACTGGTATACGTTGATGATTTTTCCCACAGTGGCCGAGATGATATGGTGGGATTCCCTCAGAGGCTTGATGATGTTATGAATACATGTACCTATGCGCGACATGAAATTCATACGCATATGCATGACACTATAAGTATTTCATGATTCACAAAGTTATTCAGACTTACATGTCGAGTCTTTTACTCCACGTTTCCATCATGTCTATTATTTACTGATTTTCATTCCTTACATACTCAGTAAATTATTTGTACTGACGTCCCTTTTGCCTGGGCACGCTGCATTTCATGCCACCAGGTCCCGATAAATAGCTCAAGAGCCCTCCAAGTAAGCTATCAGCTCAGCAGAAGATGTTGGTGCGCTCCATTTACTTCAGAGTTTCTTGTTTTGTTAGTATGATTTAGATGTGTATTATTTGGTATGGCGGGACTTTGTCCCAACCTTTATGGAAATTATGTATTCTTAGAGGCTTGTAGACAGATTTCATGTACGTAAAATATTGTATGGCCTTGTCGTCCTATGTTCAGTATATGAGTGGTATGGCATGTTGTATCACATATTGTATTCTACATATCTCACGGCCGCCTTCCGGCTCAGTTATCTATGATAGTATGACATGAAAAGATACGTTATGTTGGTATTCAGTTGAGTAAGGTACCGGGTACCTGTCGCGGCCCATCGGTTTGGATCGTGAAAAAAGTGGTATCCGAGCAGTTCTGTCCTAGGGAATCTACAAGCCGTGTTTGGTAGAGTCTTGTTTATGGGTGTGTCGTGCATCACACTTATAAGTAAGAGGCTACTTGGCATTAAGGACTGTCACTCTTTCTTCTTACTCTAGATCGTATGATAGATCTAAATTGTATGAACTCAATTTTCTAACTCTATCTTATTCATAATACGACGATGACTACATCCAGAAAGACGGTTGATAAGAGATATAGTTATGGAAGTGTTGAGTTAGAGGAACTCGATTCTGCATCTTTCTTATGATGAGTAAATGTGGGTCTTCAGCAGATCACGTGTGTACTAAAAGGTGTACGGTTCTTGAGAAGGAGCTTTTAGGAAAGAATACTTATCCACTCTTACGGTAAAAAGGGATAACGGAACCGGAAGTTCGACACAAGTTGCAGCAAGTAAAAGAAACAAGGTAAAGAAGGGTACGAGGTACCCAGTTAATAAAGATTATCATTATTTTCCATTCAGGAAGGGAGATATAAGCATTTTTAATTAACTTCAACAATAATAGATGTACGTACAATCGGCCACACTTATCCCAGTCATGCCCCATGGGAGATAACATATATGGTTTAAAAGAAGGACATGATAGTAGGATCCGGCTGGGGTTAGAGTAACCCAAAATGATGAATGGATGGTTTGCGTTAGTTGACATTTCCAAAGGATATTACGAAGGTGCTAATAGATATCCTTGTGAGACACCTAGATGGTGCACTCAATGATAGTACATATAGATATGAGTATTGCAAAGATAGGCACTAGAAGACTCGAAGAGATAAATATTACCTTGATATGGCTACCATCCCTAGTAGAGAAAGAATCTTGGGCAACCTGAAGAGCCAGTAGGTGGAGCAAGAGGATCTAAAAGCAAAAGAATGTCTTGTTCAAATTTTTGGAATAAAGTAATAAATATAAATGTTAGCAGGAAATAAGGAGAGAGTTAATGATGTATTATGAGTAAGATGTGATACATGGATGACAACGGTAGATCAAAAAGATGACAGTATTACAGAATCTATAGTCAAGTAAAGAAAAAGAAAAGAGGTGATAGGCCTTGAGACAACAAAAGAGTATAGGACATAAAGTCATCCTCATTTCAAGAAATAGTTCGTGACTCCAATGCGACTACCTGAAGGAAAAGTTAAACCCTAGAGTAATAAGAACCAGTATGGGCTGGTGAACAAGATAAACTAAACATGAATTAGGGACTGAGTGATTTGATAATAGTCGGTATTATGAGAATTTTAGAGGTTTCCTTCCGGCGATAATAGAATGGACGACAGAAGAATAACCTTTAAAGGTCAATCAAGAAAATGCTTCCCTAAAGAAAGCAATGTTATCAAAGTTAAGCTTAAGGGACTATATGTGCCAGTTACACTAAGTTCCACCGTTGCGAGTGAAGAATTTTGTTATCCTTGGTACAAAAGGATTACCACAAAGCGAGTAAGGGTTATTGATGATGCGAAAGACGCCAAAGATGGAGAGGAAAAACATCTATAGGCAGGTCGTCGTAGCTCCAAGTTTTTTTACTTCCTAAAGGGGGGAATATGGAATGATAAAGAAAGAATGCGATAAAAATGAGAAAGGGATGAGATTGCACTTATCCGAATCCTACAGATATGCTATGATTCCAGAACGTTATTTAAGCAGGACGTCAGAAAAAGGAAGTAAGGGTTGCTGCCCGCAAAGTTATTGATAAATAAATAGCCAGTGCAAGAGGTAAGTTAGACAAAGAAAATAACCCAGAGAGAATACGCAGAATATGGATATGAGAATGGGTCCACGAGTAGTTAGTAGTTAATTCAGAAAGAGCCTAGATATGACTAGACAAGAAGTTACAGACGGATGAGCGCATCATGCAAGACAAATGTAGTAAACATGGATAATTCAGCCTCGCATTAATGTCATTATAATCTTGAGATATATTCAAATAGGAGTCGGGGTAGTTAAAGGTTCTGTATGAGTGTTACAGGGATAAAAGAAAGTACCACCAGGAAGGCATTCAAATATCAGTTCAGATTAAACCCTACAAGCACAAGGGCACTGAGGTAGGAAACTACGGATGATTATAGGCAAGGAAGGACATCAAAAGGTTCTTAATAAGCTCACAGTTTACGAGAGTCAAGGGTTCTCCTTAAGTACTACAACAAAAGACTAGCTGAGGAGATAAGGAATAAGGCTTCAACCTAAGCACAACGACCTAAAGAGGAAATGGTCGTGTAACAACAGTCTCACAACAACATTGGAAGAACTCCAAAGGAAAGTGGCACCTGTGAACAACTAATGTTTGACCACACCCAAATTATATATTATCTTAGTGTAAATATTTCTTTAGGTCTAATCTTGATGTTATAAAGTTTTATTTTACTCTTAATAGATTTTACTCGATTTAAATTTTTTTTAAATATTCATATTCCTAAAATATAGATTTTATTTTTCTATTTACAAAAAAAAATTCACAAATACATATGTATATGTACATATATTGTCACAGCCCCAAATCCTAAGCCGCCAGTGATGGCGCCTAACATGGAACTAGGCTAGCCAACAATCACATACTGACATAATATTTTCATAATTTCCAAAACGGTTCCAATATATCACAAAATTATTTCGTTTAAGCAGTTCACAGAAACAAAAATGAATAAAACAATTTATACACTACCCCAAAACCTGGAGCCAACCATTATGAGCATCTACGAGTAGTACAAAATAACCCTACTGTCATAATACATCAAGACTCGGAACGAGGAACAAAATACAAAACAAGAAATGGGAAAGAGATGTTGTGGACGCTGAACAGCTACCTCAAAGTCCCAACTCCGGCTCCACACGAAGGAAGGAAACTAGCGCTCGGTACCAGCACCTGTATCTGCACACATGGGTACAGGGAGTAATGTGAGTACGCCAACTCAATAGTAATGAAAATAAATCAAGTCTAAGAAGTAATAAACACTTAATCAAATCATAAATTCACAATAACCACAACCTTTCTTTCCAAAAGTATATACATTAAATCAACATGCTTTAAAACCAACTTCAGTAAAATCCTTTGAAAACTGTGTTTTCCAACAGCTTCAGAAAAATATCCGAAGAGTTTAGTGTAAAATGAAATAAATCATAAATAGCCCCTCGGGCCAAAACATGTATCATAAATCGCCCCTCGGGCCAATCATTACTCAGAATCCTCGGGCCAATCATTACTCAGAATCAGTCGCTCAGCATACGTCACAATCACTCAGTATCAGCCCCTAGGGCAACCTCACTGTCACTCATGCCTCCCAATCACTCGTCACTTGGCACTCGCACTTAGTAGGTACCTGCGTTCACTGGGGGTGTGTACAGACTCCGGAGGGGATTGTGGCATCTCATATCCTCACAATCAAGCCCTCGGCCTCACTCAGTCAGAAACTCTCAGTAAGCCACTCGGGCTATCAGTAAAACGGGGTACTCGACCCAAAACATCATTTTATATCTCAGAAATAGTGTAAATAAGGCTTAGTTTCAAAAATAGTCGAACATAATATGACTGAGTGTAAATCATAAGTGAACACAATGAGGAATTAGCAGTAAAATCCCCCAAGGGGTCTAAACAAGTCGGCGCAAGGCCCCAAACATGGCTTACAGCCCAAATATAACAATAGTTTTAAAACACGATTTAACATATGATTTAAAAGTAAATACGCAACTCAATAGTTGTCGTGGTAAGGACCAAGTCCAAACCAAAAATCAGTGCATGCCTCACACTCGTCATCCGGCATATGCGCTACTCCAAAATAGTGAGAAAATAGGAAGTCCGGTGTTTCATACCCTCAGGACAAGATTTACAATCATTACTTACCTCAAACCGACCCAAATTCTAATCTGCGATGCTCTTGCCTCTTGAATCGGCTCCCGACTGCTCTGAATCTAACCAAACCAGATTAATATCATCAATATACGCTAAAGGAGCAAAGCCTACTCGAAAACTATCAATTTTAACCAAAATTCCCGGAATTGGCCAAACCCGGCCCTCGGGCCCACGTCTCGGAATTCTATAAAAATTGCATCACAAGAATCCTTATCCTTTCCCGAGTCTATACATATAAAATGCATCAAAATCTGACCACAATTGACCCCTAAATTCCTTAATTATAAGTCTCAATTTCCCAAGCCCTAAACCCCAATTTATGCCATTAAATTCCACTAATTTCAAGTCTAATCCGGTAAATATCAACATAGAATCGAGTTTTTAGTCCAGGACACTTACCTCCACAGAAGACCCTCGAAATCCCTCTTCAATTTGCTTCCAAAATGACTCAACCCGCATGCAAAAGTGATGAAAGTGCAAAAAATTCGCTGAGAAACCCTTTATATAAGATCTGCCCAGCATTCCCGCACCTGCGGCACCATTAGCGCACTTGCGGACCCGCACCTGCGCATCCAACTTAAGTCCCGAATTCTGCACCTGCGGACCTCTTCTCGACCTACAAGCTCGCAGGTGCGACCAGGCGTCCGCACCTGCGCTCCTAGGCTAGGTCTCCCTCTTCCGCACCTGCGCAAGGTCTTCACACCTGCGGACATCGCGCATGCGGTCGTCCTTTCGCAAGTGCGACCACACCGGCAGTGGTGCACCAGCAGTAGATTTGCTGTAATTTTCCAAGTCCAAACCTCCGTTAACCATCCGAAATAAATCCCGAGCCCCTCGGGACCCTAACCAAATATACAAACACATCATAAATCATCACCCAAACTTATTCGAACCCTCGAGACACTTAAAATAATATCGAAACACAAATTTGACTCATGATTCAAGCTTAAGAATCCTAAATCTTTCAAAAATCACCAACGATGCCGAAACCAACCAAAACACTTCTGAATGACCTGAAAATTTTCACACACGTCCAAAATGACATTACGAACCTGCTCGAACTTCTGGAATTCCATTCCGACCCCGATAACCTATTTTCCACTGCCGACTGGAAATCACCAAAAACTAACTTTCGCCAATTCAAGCCTAATTATACACCAGACATCAAAACCACATTCCGAACACACTCTTAAGACCCAAATCACCCAACGAAGCTATCCGAGCCATAAAATCTACATTCCGAGGTCGTTTACCAATAAGTCAACTCTCAGTTGACTTTTTCAACTATTAAGCCAGCTTAAGAGACTAAGTATCTCAGTTCTCACCACGACCACCCCGAACCCGAACCAACCGACCCAACACATCATAATTAGGTTAACTAGAACATAAAAAAGCTGAAATAGGGGATACGGGGCTAATCTCGTGAAACGACCGGCCGGGTCGTTACATCCTCCCCCTCTTAAACAAACGTTCATCCTCGAACGGGTCTAGAAATATACCCGGAGGCTCAAATAAGTGAGGATATATACTCCGTATCTCCCCGTCGGTCTCCCAGGTGGCATCCTCCACCGGCTGAGCTCTCCACTGGACCTTCACTGAAGCTATATCCTTATACCTCAGCCTTCTGACTTGAGGACCCAAAAGAGCTACTGGCTCTACCTCATATGACATATCGCGCTCGAGCTGCACCGTGCTGAAGTCCAAAACATGAGACGGGTCACCAACATACTTCCGGAGCATCGAAACATGGAACACCGGATGGATACTCGATAAGCTAGGTGGCAAGGCAAGTCTGTAAGCCACCTCTCCAATCCTCTACAGCACCACAAATGGCCCAATGAACCGGGGACTCAGCTTTCCCCTCTTCCCGAACCTCATAACACCCTTCATGGGTGACACCTTTAGCAACACCTTCTCCCCAACCATGAAAGACACATCCCGGACCTTCCGGTCCGCATAACTCTTCTTCCTAGACTGCGCCGTGCGAAGCCGCTCTTGAATCAACTTCACCTTACCCAATGCATCCTGAACCAATTCTGTGCCCAACAGCCTAGCCTCGCCCGGCTCAAACCAACCAACCATAGATCTACACCTCCAACCATATAAAGCCTCATACGGGGCCATCTGGATACTCGACTGATATAAAGATCCCGACTTCTCCGAATCTAACCAAACCAGATTAATATCATCAATATATGCTAAAGGAGCAAAGCCTACTCAAAAACTATCAATTTTAACCAAAATTCCTGGAATTGGCCAAACCCGGCCCTCGGGCCCATGTCTCGGAATTCTATAAAAATTGCATCACAAGAATCCTTATCCTTTCCCGAGTCTATACATATAAAATGCATCAAAATTCGACCACAATTGACCCCTAAATTCCGTAATTATAAGTCTCAATTTCTCAAGCCCTAAACCCCAATTTATCCCATTAAATTCCACTAGTTCCAAGTCTAATCCGTCAAATATCAACATAGAATCGACTTTTTAGTTCAGGAAACTTACCTCCACAGAAGACCCTCGAAATCCCTCTACAGTTTGCTCCCAAAATGACTCAACCCGCATGCAAGAGTGATGAAAGTTCCAAAAATTCGCTATGAGACCCTTTATATAAGATCTGCCCAGCAATTCCCGCACCTGCGACACTATTAGCGCACCTGCGGACCCACATCTTCGGTCCCAGGTGCACACCTGCGCATTCGACTTATGTCCCAACTTCTGCACCTGCGGACCTCTTCTCGCATCTGCGGGCTCGCAGGTGCAACCAGGAATCCGCACCTACGCTCCTAGGCCAGGTCTCCCGCTTCCACACCTGCGCAAGGTCTTCACACATGCGGACCTCGCGCATGCAGTCCTCCTTCCGCAGGTGCGACCACACCAGCAGTGGTGCACCAACAGCAGATTTGCTGCATTTTTCCAAGTCCAAACCTCCGTTAACCATCCGAAAACAGTTCTGAGCCCCTCGGGACCCCAACCAAATATACCAACACGTCATAAATCATCACCCAAACTTATTTGAACCATCGGGACACTCATAATACTATCGAAACATAAATTCGACTCATGATTCAAGCCTAAGAATCCTATATCTTCCGAAAATCACCAACCAACCAAAACACCTCTGAATGACCTGAAAATTTGCACACACGTCCAAACTGATATTACGAACCTTCTCCAACTTCTGGAATTCCATTCTGACCTTGAATATCTATTTTCCACTGCCGACCGAAAATCGCCAAAAACTAACTTTTGCTAATTCAAGTCTAATTCTACACCAGACATCAATACCGCATTACGAACACACTCCTAGGACCCAAATCACCCAACAAAGCTATCTGAGCCATAAAATTTACATTCCGAGGTCGTTTACCAATAAGTCAACTCACAGTTGACTTTTCCAACTATTAAGCCAGTTTAAGAGACTAAGTGTCTCAGTTCCCACCACGACCACTCCGAACCCGAACCAACCGACTCAACATATCATAATTAGGTTAACTAGCACATAAAAAAGCTGAAATAGGGGAAACGGGACTAATCTCACGGAATGACCGGCCGGGTCATTATATATATATATGTGTGTGGTTTCTTTTAATTAGAATTTTAATAAGGAAGCTATAAAACCTTTCTTAGTATCATTTGAAGTACATGTAAATATTTAATTTTCCGGAAGTATAAGAAATTTTGGTTAATCTTCTTATCTTTATAATTAAATTCCTATTTTTTTTAAAAATGAACTTTAATAGTTAAAGTTTTTTTTTAAATATGATTTTTTTAATATTTTTATTTTACTTTGCTAATCTCATTATCCCCACTTTTCTAGCCTAACTCCCTACTCTTCACATCACTCACTTTCACTCTCCCTCACGTCTCCCTCATATCCATCTGTCACTTCGCACTTCTCGCACTTTTCTCACCATTAATTCATACATCTATTAATAAACACACACACAGCCGTTCCCCACTCTCTCCATCTGAAAAATCGCTCCATCTTCTTCAAGAATAAAAAATAAAAAATAAAAAATAGGAGACCACCCCATTCAAAGACCTTCAGCGGCAGTGAGCTCTCATTTTCTCTGATTTTTCAAGAACAAAAGAGAGAGCAGGGGCAAAAACAAAAGAAGATCCTAAGCTAACAAAGGAGCAGCTATGAGCAGACTCCAAAAATGGACGCCTCTAACCTAACGGCATCGCCGCACCTCCAAAAACAAAAGGGAAAGGGCCTCCATCGTCACTCATTCTCTGTCAAAGATTAACCCTCTTTTTTCTCCATAAAAATCCAGCCAAAAACCACCCCCTAATCCTCCATTAAACCAAAAATAAAAACGAGCTGAAACCCCACACCAAATACCAGCAAAAAACAGGTCCAAAATTAGTTTCTTCAAAGCTGAAACAACTCCAAAATGTGGCTGAAAAACAGCCATAAACCCAGCAAAACTCTGTAATTCAATTATGCACGTTATTTTAGATTTGATATTTATGAATATGAGTAGCTAATTTTCTTAATCTAGGGTTTTGGTGGAACCCGTTGGGGGACAAATTTATGGTGATATTAATATAGTTNAAAGTGAAGAAAAACCTGTGGATTACTACTCAGCAAAGCAAAAACACTGATTTTTATCTCCTTAGTTCATTACTCTGTAATTCAATTATGCACGTTATTTTAGATTTGATATTTATGAATATGAGTAGCTAATTTTCTTAATCTAGGGTTTTGGTGGAACCCGTTGGGGGACAAATTTATGGTGATATTAATATAGTTTGGTTGATTGTTCATTTCTATTTGTTCAACTACGTTCTTGTTGTAGCTAATTGAATGACCGTCAATTAGCTGTGCCTATTTAGTGTTTATCTACTTGAGAGAGAGTGCATATTTAGGTAATTGTTTGAACAACACCACTCCCAGAGTATAGACNTCGGGTGCAATCTAAAGTGAACTGTCAAGCAATCTAGCTAGCGTAACTTGAGAGAGTGCGTCTAGTAAATTATCATAAGTACTTGACAGAGATTTATGGTAGATAGAGTGTTCATGATTGATGAAGATAATTAATCAAGTTATAGGAAATATCTGAGAAGTAAGGTCACCAACGGGGGAAACCATAACCTTAGACCTTTATCATAATTGTTTACAACACATTGTTAGTAATTGCTAGTTATTATTATTTTTAGTAGAATTAGTAAAACATTATCAATTTATATTAAAAAGTCTTGAGAGAATTGATTGAGTAAAAGTTGCGTATTCTGAAGACTTGATTGATACGTAAATTCCCTGTGGGATCGACTCTGGGCATAATACCCCGGATTATATTTGCAACGCCCGTTTAGTATTTTATTAGACATAGTTGAGCGTGATCAAATTTTGGCGTCATTACCGGGGAGTTAACGGTATTATCAATTGAGTTAGAAGAAATACAAAATTCTGAAATATAGTCAATTTTCTTTAAAAAATCTCATTTTTATATTGAAAGTTTAACGTTTTCTAACGTGTTGCAGGTGCATGTCTAGAAACTCATCAAGAACTGGTGAAGTAGTTGAACCCTTATCATACCCCGAGAAAGTTTTCAAGGCCATAAACCTGACCAACCGGAAAAGCAAACATCAACCACAAATTGAACAAATTGAAACAGACATGGAAGATGCACACAACCGGAACAATCATGGGGATGACGTGGTAGACCCAGTCGCTCACATAGGGGCAGAGGCTCCCCTATATGACTGGGCACAACTTACAGCTGAGAATTTGGCCACAACGATACTGGTTCCTCAGATACAGGCCGAGTCCTTCCAGATAGCAAATAATATGCTGCACTTACTACAGAACCAAGGGCTATTCTCAAGGTCATACATTGAAGACCACCAGCAACACTTGAAAAACTTCCTGTCAATCTGCAAAACACAGAGGCATCCTAACGTCACTGAGGAGGCAATAAAATTGTTGTTGTTTCCATTCTCAGTGACTGGTGCTGCCCAAACTTGGCTAAACTCACACCCCATAAATTCCATTACCACGTGGGAGGAGTTAGTTAATCAATTCGTGAACAAGTTTCACCCACCTAACAAGACTGCCCAACAAATTGATGAAATCTTAAGCTTTAGACAGAAACCAGCTGAAACCTTACGAGAGACATGGGAGCGATTTAAGGGTATGTTGGTTATCTGTCCACATCATGGCATCCCAGAGCAAATGTTGGGGCAGCGTTTCTATATGGGTTTGGCTAATACTCTTAAAGCAAATGTAGATGCTTCGGCTGGTGGAGCATTTTTGAGCAAAACGTGGAGAGAGAGAGTCAAATATTACTTGATAAGATGGCACAGAATTCAGGATGGACAACAAGGAATGCACCTATTACTCCTGTAGTTCATTCAGTGCCATTTGATCCATCTAATACTATTGCAGAGAACGTGGCCACCTTGATAACACAAATGAGTATACTTACTAAGAAGGTGGAGGAATCAGGACAAAAACAGCAAGTACACATCATAGACACAACCAATGGGGGCTTATGCACATCATGCATTAGTCAACTACTTGGTAACTACTGGAATGCAGAATGTGATAACCCTCCTTATCCAGAAAATATGAATTATGTGACAAATTATGAACGTCAGAGACAAGGGGGGCAGAACTGGGGTCAACAAGTTCAACCATATAGGCCACCTTACCAACAGCAGAATAGTGGAAATATGGGAGCCATGAGACCACAAGGCAATGCAGCACCATATTAGAGACCGCACGGTTATAACCATCAGAATCAACAACAATCATACTACCCGCCTCAGCATCAACAGGGGGGAAGGCAAGAAGATGGGTTTTCGCGGTTGGAAGCTATGATGCAGCAGGTGATTGGGTTAAATACCAAAATAAGTGAGAGAGTAGATGCACATGATGCAGCTATTAAAAATATTGAAGTACAGCTGGGGCAGATTTCAAATGCAGTTAACAATCGTCCTCACAGAACTTTACCTGCTGATACTCTAGTGAACCCAAGGGACCAGGGCCCAAAACAGTTAATGGCAATGACCCTCTGCAATGGCAGAGACCTGGACTAGAACAAGAAAGGAGACATGAAAATAGACAGACAAACATACTGGTACAGGTACCTAATGAAATTGATGACTCTATCCCATTGAGTAAGGGCACAATGCAACCAGCTGAAGGAGAAGTTAATAAGCAAGGCGAAGCTGAGAAAGAACTTGAGGAAATCCCTGAGCCAGCAGTTGAGGTGATAGTGGAAAGGGAAAAAGAACAGATAACAGAAAAGAAAAGAGCACCAACTCCATTCCCTCAAAGGCTAGCAAAATATCAGAAGGATGAGCAGTATAAGAAATTCTTGGACATGCTAAAACAGATACAGGTAAATATCCCATTGATTGATGCATTGAAGGAAATGCCTGGCTATGCTAAAATGATGAAGGACTTAATGTCCAGAAAATTTGACTTCCAAGACCTGGCTACTGTCACTCTTACCCAGACTTGTAGTGCAGTGGTGACACGTCCTATTACTGAAAAGTTGGCTGACCCGGGGAGTTTTACAATTCCATGTACTATTGGAAACTTCTCTTTCGCCAAAGCCCTATGTGACTTGGGAGCCAGCATTAATCTGATGCCACTGGCTATATATAAAAGACTGGGGATTGGTAGAGCCAGGCCTACTTCTATATTGCTTCAACTCGCTGATAGGACGGTAAAGAGACCGTTGGTATTCTAGACGATGTGTTAGTACAAGTAGGAAAATTTGTATTCCCTGCTGACTTTGTGATCCTAGACTGCCGAGTAGATGAGGAAATTCCCATAATCTTGGGAAGGCCATTTTTGGCCACAGGCAGAGCACTCATCGATTGTGAGACTGGTGAGCTTAAGATGAGGCTCAATGATGAAGAAATCACATTCAACGTGCAGAAGTCTATGAGGCGACCAAGTGAGTTCGCTAACTGCTCTCTTATTGATGTCGTGAACGTGATACTAAAAGAAGATGACGCAGCCTTAACTATTGGGGATCCTTTGGCTACATGTTTGATGAACTTAGATGATATGAACGGTGAGGAACTAGCAGAATGAGTATTATCATTGGAAGGAAAAGGGACATGGTCGAGGGTTCTTGAAATTGAACCATTACACTTGGAAAAGAGAGAGAACCCACCGGTTAAGCCCTCAGTTGAAGTACCACCCAAGTTAGAGCTGAAGCCTTTACCAGCACACCTCAGGTATGCATTTCTTGGACCTAACTCTACATTACCGGTTATTATATCATATGGGTTGTTAGATATTCAGGAACAACAGCTATTACAGGTACTTTCTGAATGCAAGACTGCCATTGGCTGGACGATGGCAGACATCAAAGGGATCAGCCCAGCTTATTGCATGCATAAAATTCTCTTGGAAGAGGGGCACAGACCTTCTAGGGAACACCAAAGATGGTTAAACCCAAATATGAAGGAAGTGGTAAAGAAAGAAGTGATAAAGTGGTTAGATGCGGGAATCATTTTTCCTATCTCCGACAGCAGCTGGGTTAGCCCAGTACAGTGTGTACCAAAAAAAAAGGGGGTATGACAGTTAAGAAATTATAAAAACGAGCTGATATCCACTAGAACTGTTATGGGTTGGAGAATATGCAAGGATTATAGGAAGCTAAACCTTGCCACCCGCAAAGACCATTTCCCACTTCCCTTCATTGATCAGATGCTCGACCGGTTAGCAGGAAAATCTCACTTCTGTTTCCTTGACGGGTATTCGGGGTACAACCAGATTTCTATTGCCCTAGAGGATAGAGAAAAGACCTCTTTCACATGCCCATATGGGATATTTGCTTTCAGAAGAATGCCATTTGGCCTTTGCAATGACTTGCAACATTTCAACGGTTCATGATGGCCATTTTCACAGACATAGTGGAGGATATTATGGAGGTCTTCATGGACGATTTCTCAGTGGTGGGAAATTCGTTTGATGAATGCCTAGAAAATTTGAACCGTGTCCTAAA
>ML406574.1:83201-96669 GCA_005239525.1 Nicotiana knightiana | reverse complement strand
AATCCTGAGTGAGTTATGTGCCAAGTGTGTGTGAGGTTTGTATGTTATTCTGTGCATTGCATTTGATGTCTAGAACTTGCCTCGTGTGTGTGCAAAGAGAAATAGAAGTTTTGTCCAGTCTTGGAAGTGATATAGGCATTTCTTTGTTGAGCCAACTATATATATTTTATCCACCTAATTATTATGTATGGTAGTTAACCCCGTTGAGCCTATAATCCTATTTCTTTGGCAACCACATTACAAGCCATATCCCTTTGTTTCAATCGATCATATATTTGAACCTTATCACCTCTCGTAAGCACTGAAAATGTGATGAAATATGGAAGAGTTAAAGTGTGGGGGTGGTAGGTTGATTTGTGAGGGGAATATTTGAAATAAGGAGAAAGGTGCAATGTTTTGAAAAGTAAGAGTCACTTGAAAAAAAAAAGAAAAAAAATAAATTAAATAAAAAGTTGTATTGTTGTGAAAGAAGAATATATGTAGTGACTCTTAATGTAATTGTGCTTAAAGAAGTATGGGGTATTAACATTGATGTGAAGGTGGAGTTGGTTTAATATAAGTGTGAGGTTGAAAAGCGAAAGTATGTGTATTAATGTGCTTAGGGAGGTGTAGTCACTCTTATATCTAAATGTATCCTACCCGTCCCGCAGCCTACATTACAACCAAATAAAGTCCTACTTGATCCTAGACTGAATGAGCTCGATTAGTAGAGTAGTACACTACGGGCAAGCCTATGGTGCATCTTTTGTGGCATATGAATGTTATTTCCGAGAGTGAGTGAATTCTTTCTATCTTAAGTTCCTATTTTATTAAATTTCATTGTGTATGANTTCTTTCTATCTTGAGTTCCTAAGTGTTCTTAAAATTTCATTGTGTGTGGAACTAACTCTTGAATTTGGTGAGGGCACATGATTCACGAAGGAAAGGTAATGTTGTTGACCTCTAAGTTAGAGTAGTGAGTGGATTATGAATAAAGCATGGTATATGTGAGTCAACTATTGAGGTGAGGATGTCACACCTCTGTGATTGAAATGTTTTAAAAATTCTTGGTATAACGTGTTAAGGGATTTGCTTAATAAGTGTGTACATGAGTGTAGTTTGATTGCTCGAGGACGAGCAAATGTTTAAGTGTGGGGTATTGATGCGAGGCTAGAATTCATGGTTTAACATGTTATATGCCCTACATTTTATGTGCGTTAATGTTAAAAATACACTTTTTATGTGCATAATAGAGTCTATTTCATGTGTAGGTGAATTGGAGATGGAAGTCGAGCTAAAGGGATGCAAATACATCGGAAATATGCTCAAGAGGCGAGGAGTAGTGCACCGGGATATAGCCGGGCGTTGGAGCCCAAACGCCTGACCCTGCCTGGCGTTAGCCAGGTGCCAGAGCCCAAATTCCTGACCCTACCTGGCGTTAGCCAGGCGTTAGAGCCCAAACGCCTGCTTTAGCCAGGCGTTAGAGCCCAAACGCCTGCCTTAGCCTGGCGTTATCCAGGCGCTAGGGCCCAAATGCCAGGCCCCTGTTCCGGCTAAATTCGAGTTTTTGAAGAGTTTAAGTGTCTCCCAGTTGGAATAGAAGTCTCCTACACGTTTAGGGTTTATTCCAAACATATAAATAGACCCCAAAAACACAAATTGAAGGAGGATTAGAAAGAGGAAGTCATTAAAGTGAAGGAAAACCTGTGGATTACTACTCAGCAAAGCAAAAACACTGATTTTTATCTCCTTAGTTCATTACTCTGTAATTCAATTATGCACGTTATTTTAGATTTGATATTTATGAATATGAGTAGCTAACTTTCTTAATCTAGGGTTTTGGTGGAACCCGTTGGGGAAACAACTTATGGTTATATTAATATAGTTTTGATTGGTTGCTTAATCTCTATTTGTTCAACTACGTTCTTATTGTAGTTAATTGAATGGCCATCAATTAGTTGTGCCTATTTAGTATGTATCTACTTGAGAGAGAGTGCATATTTAGGTAATTGTTTGAACAACACCACTCCTAGAGTATAGACGAAAGTCATAACCGAGGGTTTAGAAGTTGGATTAGAAATAACGATACTTCGGATGCAATGTAAAGTGAACTGTCAAGAAATCTAGCTAGCGTAACTTGAGACANTAGTTATTATTATTGTCAGTAGAATTAGTAAAACATCACCAATTTATATTAAAAAGTCTTGAGAGAATTGATTGAGTAAAAGTTGCGTATTCTAAAGACTTGATTGATACGTAAATTCCCTGTGGGATCGACTCTGGGCATAATACCCTGGATTATATTTGCAACGCCCGTTTAGTCTTTTATTAGACATAGTTGAGCGTAATCAATACCTAAACCCCAACTTGAGTGTGCTTTCACGTGACTCAACCATAACTTCAAATAATAATAAAATTAACGCATTATAAATTGCGGGTGCGTTTCACGTGGCGCGATTCGCATGTGTGCAAAAACAAACGAGTGCGCGACATCGCGACTTGTTCAAAGATTTTGCCATAAATCATGGCCTCACAACAAATCCCAAAGTAGTTTAAGAAAAATAACTCATGAACACCGGAAGTATTCTTTTAGGAGCGCTTTTAATCTATTATCGTGATTGTATACACGTTCGCATGACACAATTATGATCCCCAAAAAACAAATCAAGGTACACGTTCGCGTGAATTTAGCCAACTAATTTTAATATTAATTAAGTGCTTTTAATTATGGATACATACGCGTGACATGATTTTTAGCGCTGTAAATAAAATGAGTACATGTACGCGTGACTCGTTTTCAAGATAATTCCATTATCACAAATAATCAAGTAATTAGAAGAGGTAAAAGGTAAATGCACATAGGATTCTAAAACACGTAATTAAACAATTTAATTAAGCCAGGTATGATTAAATCGACCGTGCTAAAACCATGGAACTCGGGAATGCCTAACACCTTCTCCCAGGTTAACATAATTTCTTACCCGATCTTCTGGTTTTGCATACTTTTAAACAGAGTCAAATTTCCTCGATTTGGGATTTAAAATAAACCGGTGACTTGGGACACCATATAAGTTATCCCAAGTGAAGACTCTGAATAAATAAATAATTCCATTTTGATTATGTCACTTTAATTGGAAAAATTCCCATATCCCCTTTCTCGAAAAAAAGGAGGTGTGACAGCTCTGGCCACTCTGATGGGGAACAAGAACCCAGAACTTCTGGTTCAGGGTTCAGAATTCGAGCTTGTAATGTGATCTATACTTGACTTTATTGACTTGATGTTATTACTATATTTTTGGGACTAATGTGCTAATTGCCTCTTATTTACCGCTTTGATATTATTTGAATTGTATTGAACTGTCTTCTTACGCCTCCGTTCTGAGTCTTCTGAATTTATGGTGCACATGTGTGCGTGGACCAATTTTATGTTAGAAGTCATACCAATTAGAACGAGGCTGGGTCAGTAACTAGGCCGGGTAGACTTTCGTGCTCACGGTACGTTGCCCCCGCCTCGTCTTGCGCTGTCCGCTTCGATAAGCCTGGTCTAAAACACTCCCCCTAGGATTTAAACTTAGAATAATGTCATGACTCCAAATCTAAGCCAGTCGTGATGGAACCTATCATGGAACCAGGCCAGCCAAAACTACACTCAAATCGTAATAAGCTTCCAGTTACATCTTTACTAAATTGATAACCCATAAAAGTTTCTTTTAAACATTTTTAAAACAGTTAAAGCTGTACTGAATATTAAATACAACCCCCGAGATCCCGTAGTCATAGGTCATGAGCATCTACATAACATATACAACTCAAAAAAATAATGAACACTATAATAGTAAGTAGGAGAGAGAGCAGGACTGTAGACGTGTGCGGCTACCTCGCAAAATCTCCGAGAAATCTCTGGAATAGATACACAGCTCACTCTGCCCTAACACCCGGATCTGCACACAAGGTGCAGGAAGTAACGTGAGTACGCCAACTCAGTAGTAATAACAATAAATCAGGTCAGAGCAGTAAGAAACACATAAAATCAAATCATCATTTCACAATAAGCACGCACAACCTTTCTTTCCAACAATGTATACGTTAAATCATCACGCTTAAAAGCCGATTTCAGTAAAATCATTTGGAAATATACTTTCCAATAGTTTCAACATAACTTTCAAGAATTTTAGTGTAAAAACAATAAAATTCATAAAAAAGCCCCTCGGGTAAAACATATTTCATAAGTTCAGAGTGAAAGTGGTAAAATCATAAGTAGCCCCTCGGGCAAAAACATGTATCAGAAACTTCCCCTTGGGCATGCCTCATAGTCACTCATAATCAGCCCCTCGGGCATACCTCACATTCACTCATAATCAGCCCCTCGAGCATACCTCACAGTCACTCATGCCTCCCAATCACTCGTCACTCGGCACTCATTCTCAGTAGGTACCTGCGCTCACTGGGGGTGTGTACAGACTCCGGAGGGGCTCCTTCAGCCCAAGCGCTAATATCAAGCCACCTCGTGGCGTATCATATCCTCACAGGCCCTCGGCTTCACTCAGTCAGAAACTCCCAAAAGCCCCTCGGGTGTATCAGTAAAACGGGGTACTCGACCCAAAACATCATTTTATATCTCAAAATAGTGTAAATAAGGCTGAGTTTCGAAAATAGTTAAGCACAATATGACTGAGTGTAAATCATAAATAAACAGTGAGGAAATAGCAATAAAAAGCCCCCAAGGGGTCCAAACAAGTCGGCACAAGGGCCCAAACATGGCTTATAGCCCAAATATAGCAATGGTTTTAGAACACAATTTAACATATGATTTAGAGTAAAATACGCAACTCAATAGTTGCCGCGGAGAGGACCAAGTCCAATCCAAAAAAATCAGTACACGCCACATACTCGTCATCCGACATGTGCGCCATTCTAAAAATAGTGAGAAATACGAAGTCAGGGTTTTCATACTCTCAGGACAAGATTTATAGCCATTATTTACCTCTACTGGGCCACAATACTAATCTGTGATGCTCTTGGCCCTCAAATCGGTTCCCAATTGCTCCGAATCTAACCAAAACCAGATTAACATCATTAATATACGCTAAAGGAACAAAACCCAATCGAAAACTATCAATTTAGACACAATTCTCGAAATTCGGCCAAACCTGAGCCCCGGACCCACGTTTCAGAATTCGATAAAATTTACATCACTAGAATCCTCATCCTCCCACGATTCTATACATACCAAGAACACCAAAATCGGACCACAATTTCCCACCCAAATTATCAAAAAAAATTCCAATTCTCATGCACCTAACCTCCCCAATTTTGGGTTTAAATTCAACAAATTCCCGATTTAGTTACTTAGAAAACGACATAGAATCGAGTATGAAGTTGAAAATCTTACCTCCAAGTGATTCCCTTCGATTTCCTCCTCAAACCCTCTCAAAGAGCTCCAAACCCGCTCAATAATGGAGGAAAATAGCCTAACATTCGCAAGTATGGCCTTTTAAAACATTCTACCCAGCACTAAATCCTTCTTCAGTGCAATCGCATTTCCAGGGATACATTCGTGATGCACAGACCAACCCACTCTATGCGTTCGCGTACCAACAAACGCGTTCGCATAACTCAAACATCCACCCCCTCACGCACCTCAGAACACCTTATGCGATCGCGAACCTCACCCACGCGATCACATTGCACACAAGACCCACTCTTACACGCTCGCGGCCTCCACCCACACGATCGTATAGAATAAAAACCCATTCTTCCCCCAAATAGCCTATGCGATCGCATTCTTACCCACGCGATCGCATAGAAGGACACCAGCAAAATTTTACAACTTTCCAACATACAAACGTGATCCGTTAACCTGTCAAACCACACCCGAGGCCCTCGGGACCTCAACCAAACACGCCAACACATCCCATAAACTTATTCAAACTTATTCGACCCTCGAAACACCAAAAACAATGCAAAAACACCAAATTTACATCAAATTCAAGCCTATGAACTTTGAAACTTCTAAATTCTGCCAATGATGCCGAAACCATCCAAAATACATCCGATTGACCTGAAAATTTGCACACATATCCAAAATGACATTAAGAACCTGCTCCAACTTTCGGAATTCCATTCCGACCACGATAGCCTATTTTCCACCGCCGACCGGAAATCGCCAAAAACTAACTTTCGCCAATTCAAGCCTATTCTACTCCGGACATCAAAACTTCATTCCGAACACACTCCTAAGTCCCAAATCACCTAACGAAGCTATCCGAGCCATAAAATCCATATTCTGAGGCTGTTTACCAATAAGTCAACTCCCAGTTGACTTTTCCACTATTGAACCAAGTTAAGAGACTAAGTGTCTCATTTCTCTCCAAAAATTGCTCCAAACCCAAGCCAAACAATCTAACACAACATAATGAAGCTGAACCACATATAATGAAGCACAAACGGGGGAAACAGGGCTAAACTTTCGGAACGACCGACCAGGTCGTTAGAAATAACATATTTTCATGCCGGATCCCTTATAGGAACGTTTGTTAACATGTGCATTTGCCTTTGGGAACTCAACACAGGGGTTGGGTCCATCTAGGACAGGTGTATCCAAGAATTACTTGACCATCCTGATGCATCTTATATGCTACTTGCGCATTTGATTTGTGCATGTTGACCGGTTTCTAAAAATAAAAATAAAAATATAAAAATATTGAGGGAAAACCAGAAGGAAGAGAATATGAGAGAGAGAAAATTTACCCACTTTTCGAAAATCTCATTATTTACCCCAAAAACATTATTGCAAAATAAGCCTGAATTTTTTTTACAAAGTGTCAACCTATTCCTGAAATATTACGAACTACGCAGGTCTGATTCTCACCGGATATGAGATATGTAGGCAACCTTCATCGGGTCCGGCCCCCTCTTTTCAAAGTTCAAAAATATTTTCTTTTATCTTCTTCTCAAAATCCAAAAATATTTTTGTTCTTATTTAGATGTCTTTCTTTCGAAAATTCAAAATTAAATAAAAAAATCTTTCTTCTTTTGAAGTCTTCCAAGCAAAAAAATACGTAGAAATCGAAATGCATGTTTTCTTTTTTAGGAGTATTCATGGTCTGAATTGTATAAGAGTAAGAGTTAGTTTATTTACTTTATTCCTGATTGCCTTGAACTACGTAATGGTCTGAGTCATGTGGCGTCATGATACGTAGGCAATCCTCATAGGATGCAATCATAATCATAATTAATCTGAATTTTTTTTTAAAAATAATAAAAAAGAGGGAAAGAAAGGAGAGCTTTAAATTCAAGATGAAAATAAACCAGTAAATCAATAAGCCGGGATAAATCATGAAGCCTTCCAAACTCATTCTAGAAATGAAAATGGCATTAGGTGCATGACATACAATGTGTGATTAATATTTGCAAAATGGCTAAATCTAACATGTTTGTTGTTTGTCATCTAGAAAAAGATAAAGTTAAACAGAGGTGGTTGGTTTGTGGTTTAAACTAGAGACTCACCCTTACAACACGAGATCAAAAGGAAAAAGTAAAATGGCAAACAACAATGAGAATGAGTCAGATAATGATGATTTACATGGGTAATTCGTCGAATAAGGTTCGAGACTAGTTGAAGAAGTAAGAGTGTTGAAGCAACAATTGGCAGAGATGTACCAAGCTTGGGCGAATGGACATGCACCGCCCCCACTACCCACAGGGTCTTCAGATAATCTTCATAATGCATCCGTTGGAAATCAAGTGCCCATCTCCCTAACAAGTAACCCATTGTATCAACCTGGATTTAGTCCGAGCATTAACCTTCCCACTATCCCCACTACATCAATTCCACGTCCTCCAGCTGCAACCCTCAGAAATGACCCACCTATTGTACCCATTGTCCATACTTCTATTGTCCCTCAACCGACTCTTTCTCAAAATTCCAACAATGATCCATAACTGAGGCTTATGATGCCCAACATTACTCTCCAGAACTAATTTTTGAGGTTCCAGATGCATACAAGCATACTCCTCAAAACATGTTGCCAGTTGAGATCGAAAAGCCCAACAAGAATATGGAAAAAGAGGAAATGACCAGAAAAATGAAGACTCTGGAACAAACCATGAGAAACATATAGGGCTCAAGATTTGTCCAACAGTTTCAGTACAATATTGATATAGTGCCAGACCATTCCTCTCTTGTCAACATAATGAAGAAACCAACAGAAAGCTTTAGAGAATATGCAATCAAGTGGAGAGAGCAGGTTGCTAGGGTCAAACCACCAATGAAAGAGGCAGAAATGATCGACTATTTTCTCCAAGCTCAAGATCCTGATTACCTCCATTACATGTTGGCCGCCATTGGTAAGCCTTTCACTGAAGCAATTAAGATTTGTGAAATAGTCAAGAATGGCATGAAATCGGGCAAAATTGTGAGTCAGTCAGCCCTTAAGGCGACCACGCAAGCAATTCAAAGTGGGTCAAGCAGTTTCAGAAATTGGAAAAATAAAGAGGAAGGATCCATGATTGCATCTAGGTTCGGGAGAGTACAAAGAGGAATAGTTCCTTCCTATGTGCAATTCCAACAAGGACAATCCAATTCTCCTCAACATTACTATCCACCTCAGGGTCCCCAGTACTCAGTTCCCCCACCACAATAAATAATTTTTAATGCTCAAGCTTATGCTAGGCCTCCCAATCACCAACAATGGCGGGCACCGATTCCATAAGGCTCCCGTTAACTGCGCTCAAATTTTCAGGAATCATATTTTCCTCGTCCCGACAAGGATATGTGAGATAGGAGGAGCCAAAAAAAGAGTTCACCCCAATTGGAGAATCGTATACAAGCCTATTTCAAAAGTTGATGCAATTGAAGTTGATTGAACCTGTCATGCCGCGTTATGTGAATCCAAATTCAAAAGGTTTTGATTCCAATGCAAGATGTGAGTATCACTCTAACACCCAAGGTCATAGTACCAAAAATTATTGGACATTAAAGAAAGCCATTGAAAATTTGATTGAACCAAAGGCAATTGTGGTAACAAACAATGAGGATACTCCTAATATCACAAATAATCCGCTCCCAGCTCATGATGATACACATTTTATTGGGATGATTTGTGATGATTGGGATTATAATCAGTCTGTCAAGACAGAGATGGATGTTGGAACCATAAGGCAAGAACCAAAAATGATAGTAAGACCGCCGTAATTGGCACCGTTGATTGTGAAAGGTTCGCGTTCTAGTTTGAACTTGGAAGGTTCTGAAAAAATGATTCTCTATGTCCCTAGAAGCACAAAAAAGGTTGAGGTTCAATTGGGTGGGCCAAAACTTTACATCCCTGGGGGCATTCAAAAGATCATTCCGCATAATGGTTTGAAAAATATAACAGAGCCAGTTGTGATCCAACCTGTTGCACAACTCCCAGTGACAAACACAAAAGTTATTCCCTGGAATTATAACAAGATTGTCATGACATACAAATGAAAAAAGATAGTTGAAGAAGCAGATGAAATGGGGGGGCTTGATCCGCTCTGGAAGGTGCTACTCACTAGAGGAATTAAGAAAAGCTAAGCAAGCCAGGGAAAGTCACTTGCCAGTGAAAGAACCCGTTACAGAAAAAGTAGCTGAGGAATTCCTTAAGAAGATGAAAATGCAAGACTAAGGAAAACCCCTGCTCAGATTTCTTTGTTATCTATGGTTTTGCACTCAGAAGAACATCGTCGTATGTTGATCAAAACTCTGAACGAGGCATATGTCTCAGAAAAGACAACGGTGAATCAACTAGAAAAAATGGCTGAAAGATTCTTTGAAGTAAATAGAATTAGTTTCAACGATGATGATTTGCCTGAGGAAGGGTCTGGGCACAATAAAGCTTTGCATCTTATGGTCAAATGTGAAGGACATTACGTGAAAGGAGTCATGCTTGACGGAGGCTCAAGTGTAGATGTATGCCCTCTTTCTACTCTACAATAGCTGAACATTAGCATTAACAGAATTCAAACTAGTAATGTCAGCATCAGAGCTTTTGATGGTTCAAGAAGAGACACTATTGGGGAAATTGAACTCACCATGACAACCGGCCCGGTTGATTTTAACATTGTATTTAAAGTGTTGGATATGAAAACATCCTATAATTTTCTTCTGGGAAGGCCGTGGATCCATATGGCCAGAGCTGTACCATCCACCCTACATCAAATGGTCAAATTCGAGTATGACAGGCAAGAAATTATTGTTCATAGGGAGGATGACTCATCTACCTATAAAGACCCGTCCATTCCATGTATCGAGGCCAAGGAAGGATGTGATAGTAAAAAAAATATTAAATAATGCTTGGTTTAGCCTTGCTATCCCGAGGCTCATTGGGCTTTGATTGTCTTGATAGACCAGTTCTTGAGATATGTCCTCTTGATTACAGTATGTATGGAAGGGCCTTCCTCCCCCTCCCCCTGGAGAAAAATATAGAAATCCATATCTTCGTCATCTAGGAACAAACTCCTCATTGCTGCAAGTGCTTCTTCCTCGTTTGAACCGTAAAGAGTGTCGGCGTGCTTGAAAGTCTGCTCAAGATGAGGTATCGGCTTCTCCAAAGGGTAATAGGGACCGCGCCAAAGTGGTGACCAGTCGTTGAATTCTTGCCAAGTGTACTCATACCCCAGACCGAAAGTGGTGCCATGTTCCTTGAGCTTTATGGGCTTCATGATCCCTTGGAGGATATTACCGAGCCCTTTGCCTGGCTCATATCCTCTCCAGTTCAGGATGCTCTCAATCTTGTTGTCCCACCACTTGTCCTTGTCGATAGCATTGACCCGTTCAATGTGGTGGTAAGTTCCTCCGCATATCTTCCCTTTTCTGTCAATCACCGGAATAGTTTGACGATTGTAAATGGGGTTGCTACTGTCACCATGAATAATCACCTCTTGGTGGTTCCACTCGAATTTTACTGCCTGATATAACGTTGATGCTACGGCCCCAACAGCATGAATCCAAGTTCGTCCCAGCAACAGGTTGTAGGATGCTGGCACATCTATCACCTGGAAATCCACTTCGAACCAAGTCGGTCCCATCTACAGACATAGACTGATCTCCCCCATGGTGGACCTGTGAGAACCGTCGAAGGCTTTCACGTTGCTCACTCCATCCCTTATCTCATGTAGCCCTTCACCCAATTTCTTGAGTGTTATAAACGGATAGATGTTAAAACTGGAACCTCCATCAATCAAGATTCTTGTGATGAAATGATCTTCGCATTGCACTGTGATATGTAGTGCTTTGTTTTGCCCTAGTCCTTCAGGTGGCAGCTCGTCCTCATGAAAAGTGATTTTATGGCTCTTCAGTACCTGGCCTACCATATTGGCCATTTCCCCACTAGTGATGTTGTTTAGCACATATGCTTCACTCAACACATTCAACAAAGTATTTCTGTGTGTTTCAAAATTCTGCAGCAGAAAGAGGATGGATATTGGTGCTGGTGTCTTGTTCAGCTGGTCGATGACTGAATAATCCTTAGCTTGTACCTTTCTCCAAAGGTCATCGAGACCTGTTTCGACAAAGGGAGGCCAGTTGGAAGCCTGCTTGCTTGACTCGGCCAGATGCTCAGGGGTGTAGACTCTACCAGTTCTTGTCATACCCTGTGCTACGACTGCTTCCTCAGACCTGACCTTGCCTTTCCTTCTCGCCTCGGCTGTGTAGTCCCAAGGGATAGCGTTTGAATAGAAGGGTGGCGTGGTTGACATTGCCACCGGAATTGGTGTATTGGTAAAAAAGAGTTTCACACGTAAGCCAACTCTTGACAACTCAGCCAGTTTTATGTGGACACAGGAGAACGCGACAGTTGGATGTGATTCTTTGAAGAGGTACGGAACAAAGAGGCACAATTCAATAAACCATCGAGCTCATCATCCATGGGAAACTCACTCTAATCGAGACAAGGAAGGGACATGGTCAGAGTGAATCTATATAGAGTTACGGATAGATTCAGGAATCCCTAATATAAAGCCCAGACATTATGTAACCTTCACATAACAGTTACGGTTGCCCTTGGTAATGCCTCATTAATGTAATAATTAGTCATTAATGAGAAATTATTGCAAGAACCAAACATTATATTAAGAAACCTCCTATATAAAGGAAGGAAATATAACTTGTAAGGACATCTGATTTTCGAATACAATCTACTTTGCTTTTCTATATTTCTGCAATATTGTCTATTACTCGTTTCTCTTTATTTAGTATTATTTCCTTGATTATCAGTAACCCGTGTTCATCCTAGAAATAGCTTTGGTCAAAGGATCTAACTCTTTGGTTAAAATTGGTTCCCTTACCGGGAATTCTGATAATCTTTGTTCATTTTTTCATTGATATCCTCTAAAACGATGTCGAACTCCAACGACAACAACCTACAGAGGAATGGAACACCAGTTCCATCACCTCAAGGAACCCTCGTGTTTCACGGGAACCGTCCCCAGAAAGATCTGACAACAACCACAACCATAATGAGCAGACGATAGAACATGATCGAATAAAGCAAATGATTGCAGACTACGTGGGACAAGCTTTGCGAGAATTTTCAAGGGGATTACCAACATCACCTCCTGCATCACCTACACCACCTCTAAACAATACGGTCACTGGGAAAATCCTCAGTCTGGATTGGTAAATTCGGCAAGGGGCGACACCCCTAACGAATCTCTCGAAGCAAGACCAGGTATGACTAATAACTCTGAATTACAAAATTTACTACTAACCATGCAGAAACAAATGAAGGAGCAGAACGATCACATCGAACAAATTCCTGGAGTACCGCCTATTATCAAAGGCATTGATGTTGATAGGTAATCTCAACAAACTTGGAAGCCAAGGGTGGGCGCCCTTGTCTATACCCAGGAAGTTTAAAATGCCAGACGTTCCCAAATATGATGGAACAACTGACCCACGTGATCATGTGGCTGCTTTCACTACTGGAGTAAAAGGAAACGACTTAACAAAACAAGAGATTGAATCAGTCCTTGTCAAAATATTTGGGGAGAAATTTACCAAAGGAGCCCTAACCTGGTATTCTCTTCTCCCTGAAAATTCTATTGACTCTTTTGCTAAGCTTGCAGATTCATTTATAAAATCACACTCTGGTGCACAAAAAGTTGAGAAAATAATGGAAGACATATTCAAAATATAACAAGGAGACACGGAACTACTCCGTGAGTTTGTAGACAGGTTTCAACGAGAAAGAATGCAGTTACCCAGGGTGCCTGATAATTGGGCAGCCATGGCATTTGCAAGCAACCTAAACGATAAAAGCTCAGAAGCCACGAGACGACTTAAGGAAAGTCTAAGAGAATTCCCCGCTACAACATGGAACGATGTATATAACAGGTATAGTACTAAACTCAGAATAGAAGAAGATATCATTGCTCGTTCAAGAGATGGAGATCATTCCAGATCCAGACGTCCAGAATCAGAAAGAAGATCAGGTAAAAACAGGTACGATCCTTACTTAGGACCCTC
>ML406574.1:42596-83004 GCA_005239525.1 Nicotiana knightiana | reverse complement strand
TCAAATCCAAATAGAAGGAACCCAGATCACTGGTGTGAATTCCATAACGATCATGGGCACAGGACTGCAGATTGCAGATTTTTACAAGGTGAAATAGAACATTTATTGAAACAGGGCTATTTAACAGAATTGTTTAGTGATAAAGGTAAACAGGCATATATGAAGAACAGGCAGGAGCCCCCAAAGACTCATTCTCCAAAGAGAACCGTCAACGTGATACATGGAGGAGCGGAAGTAAACAGAATAGTTTGCCAATTAACATCAAAGGTCACAATTACTCACGGAAAGCGGGTTCGAGAAGATCCAACTGAAGATGAAATAACCTTTGACGATGCAGATTTTGGTGGACTAATGCTTCCCCATAATGATGCCCTGGTAATATCCTTAGCATTCATGACACTAACGTTAAAAGAATGTTGATTGATCCAGGTAGTTCAGTCAAAATCATCTTGTTAAGAGTCGTGGAAGAAATGCTAATGGAATATCTGGTGATCCCAAAGGCACGAGCCATATCAGGGTTTGATAACTCCACGGTGATAACCAAAGGAGAGATTGAACTTAGCACTTACGCTGAAGGAGTAGTTAAAAACGCTAACCAAGTCATTGATACTGACATGGCTTATAATGTGGTTATGGGAAGGCCTTGGATTCATGATATGAAAGCAATACCATCCACCTTACAATAGGTAATCAAATTTCCCTCAGAATGGGGAATCAGACAAATTAGAGGTGATCAGCTGATCTCCAGAAATATAAATGTCGTGGCACTTTATAACAAAAAATAGACGGAAGAGCCAGAAGATAGAGAAATCTTTCAAACATATGTCTCTAGCCAATCAATTATGGAAAAAATTACAAACCAAATAGGTACGAAAACAATAAATATTAAAACAGGTACGGAAAAAGACACCCAAGTGAAGGAGGATTCAGTCACCATGGAAGATGCGCTGGACCATATAGATGTGGCCTCTAGACCGGATGTCATTCACGAACCGAAAGAAGACGAACACGTCAAAACAACTACAGAAGAGCTCGAAGTTATTCCATTGTTTGAACAAAAACCTGAACGGAAGGTGTATGTAGGCCCGAGGCTGAGTCCCGATCGAAATGAAAAAAAGAAAGCAAGGACCATTCAAGAACCAAGTGATTGACGAAGAATTTCAAAAACTCTTGAAAATTGGTTCGATACGGGAGGTAAAATACCCTAACTGGCTAGCTAACACCGTGGTGGTACCTAAAAAGAATGGCAAATGGAGGGTATGTATAGATTATACTGATTTGAATAAAGCATGCCCCAAAGATTCATTCCTATTACCACATATAGATCAAATGATTGATGCCACTGCAGGTCATGAATTATTATGATTTTTAGATGCTTATTCTAGTTATAATCATATTAAAATGGGTCCCTCAGATGAGGAAAAAACCTCCTTCATTACAAATAGGGGGACTTAGTGTTATAAAGTTATGCCTTTTGGCTTTAAAAATGCTGCAGCCACCTATAAAAGTTTAGTGACTAAAAATTTCCAAAAAAATCTTGGAAAGACGATGGAAGTTTATATTGATTATATGTTGGTAAAATCAACACAAGCGGAAGACCATTTCCAGCATCTCTCTAATACTTTTGATATTTTACGCAAGTATAATATGAAGCTAAATCCATAAAAATGCACTTTTGGAGTGCAATCAGGTAAATTTTTGGGTTTCCTTGTATCGAATAGAGAAATAGAGTTAAACCCCACTCAAATTAAAGCTATAGAAGAAATACCTTATATTTTAACAAATAAAAAAGAAGTTCAAAGACTAACAGGGAGAATAGCAGCTTTGGGAAGATTTATTTCTAAGTCTTCCGAAAAAAGTTTTAAATTATTCTCAGTCCTCAAAAAGCAGAATCAGTTCGAATGGACATAAGAATGTCAGCAAGCCCTCAGAATCTAAATATTTATCTATCGAAACCACCGCTGCTTTCAAAGCCAAAAGAAGGGGGGAAATTGTACATCTACCTGGCTGTTTCAGAATTGTTGTAAGTGCAGTACTGGTAAAATAAGAAAAAGGTAAGAAATCACCTATCTACTATGTAAGTAAAACTTTGCTAGATGCTGAAACTAGATATCCACATCTGGAAAAATTAGCCTTAACTTTAATAATGGCATCTAGAAAATTACGACTATATTTTCAACGTCACCCAATCACCGTTGTGACTTCATATCCTTTAAGAAATATTCTGCATAAACAGGAATTGTCAGGAAGATTAGCCAAGTGGGCCATAGAATTAAGTGAGCATGAAATAATCTATCAGCCTAGGACTGCAATTAAGTCTCAAATACTAGCTGATTTTGTTGCTGACTTTAGTAATAGCATTATCCCTGAATTAGAAAAAGAGTTACAACTTCTTAACGGTGCTAGTCCGGGTCTATGGATCCTATTCACCGATGGCTCCTCAAATATAAAAGGTGTCGGCTTAATCATAGTCTTAATATCACCTACGGGTGAAAAGACACGGCAAGCTATCAAGTGTTATCCTATAACTAACAATGAAGTAGAGTATGAAGTTGTTATTGCAGGGCTTGAACTCGCACGGGAACTCTCAATCGAGAAAATCGTGATCAACAGTGACTCCGAACTGGTAGTAAATCAGACGCATGGTACTTACATCGCTCGAGAGACTCGAATGCAACAGTATCTTGAAAAAGCACGAGAGCTCGTGAGACAATTCAAAACATGGAAGGTAATACAAATACCTAGAGAGGAAAATGTAGAATCAGATGCATTAGCTAACATCGCAGCAGTCACGGAAGTAACAAACAAAGACAAAGCAATTGTCGTCCATCTATTCCACTCAACGATCGACCAGGACAACTTTCAACAACTTAACCTGGGACTGGAGAAACGAAATTCTTAATTTTTAGCAGAATGGCACCGTACCTGAAGACAGGAAAGCGGCTCAAGCACTTCGCCGCAAAGTTGCACGATACTGCCTTATTTGCAACTCACTTTATCGCAAGATGTTCGGAGGACCCCTAGCTAAATGCCTCGGACCTAACCAAACAAAGTTTGTGGTGAAAGAAGTCCATGAAGGACATTGTGGAAATCATAGAGGAGCAAGATCCTTGGTAAAAACATTAATCGGAGCTGGGTATTATTGGCCCAAGATGGAAGAAGAAGCCGAGAACTTCGTATCTAAATACAACAGGTGCCAAAGTTTCGCCAATAACATGCATCGACCAGCAGAATTACTACGTCCAATTATATCACCATGGCCCTTTATGAAATGGGGTATGGACATAGTAGGACCTCTTCCCCCAGCTAAGGGACAGGTACAGTTTGTACTTATATTAACCGACTACTTTACAAAATGGGTAGAGGTAAAAGCATTCAAATAAGTGTGAGAAAAGGATGTAAAAAGCTTCTTATGGCGAAACATAATATGCCGCTTTGGTATAACAAGGGAGATCATGTGTGATAATGGCTCACAATTCATAGGCTTGCAAATCACAGAATTCTTCGAAAGCTGGAAAATAAAACAGATCACTTCAACACCATATCATCCTGTGGCTAACGGTCAAGCGGAATCAACGAATAAAATCATCGTCAGCAACCTGAAGAAGCGGCTAGATAAAGCCAAGGGAAATTGGCCTGACGAGTTAACAGTGGTGCTTTGGGCATACAGAACAACTTCAAAAATAGCCATGGGAGAGACTCCGTTCGCACTTGTCTATGGTTCAGAAGCCTTAATACCTGTGGAAATCGGCGAGCCAAGCATAAGGTTCATGACAGCTATGGGAGAAGCAAACAACGATAAATTAAGGACTAATCTGGACCTGCTCGAACCACGAAGGGAAACATCATTACGGATGGCAGCCCAAAAACAAATAATTGAGCGCTACTATAACCACAAAGCCCATCTTCGGTACTTCAAGATTGGGGACTTCATCCTCAAAAAAGTCTTTCAATCAACGAAGGAAGCAGGCGCAGGAAAGCTAAATCCAAACTGTGAAGGACCCTACAAAGTCCAAGGCATAGCTGGGAAGGACGCCTATAAGTTGGAAGCTATGGACGGCAGAGTTCTACCAATAAGCTGGAACGCCATCCACCTGAAGAAGTATTACTTCTAAAGAAAAGAAGTACCCCTGGTCAGGTATCACACGTTCGATTTTATTTTGAACATTTAAAAATTTTACTAACTTTTTTAGATGATAGGCATAAAGCTAACCCATCACCAGATGATGATATTAGACCTGCAAAGACGCGAGGAAATAACACAATTCTCGGTCTAGGGTTACACTTTCTGATGGACGTTTTAAAGGGGTTAAGCAGTCATCATCTAAAAAACTATATACCTTCAATNCATCCAAATACAAAGCCTAATGCAAAAATGCAAAAAACCTTCGAACATGTTCAGGTTGAAAGGCAAAGTATTAGTCATGAGGAAGAAATGTATATCTTTATACTTATTCGAAACTGTTGTAACAAAAATAGTTAGGGGGTAAAAGATCATCATCAGTGTAATCATTCAAAAATTGTTATGATTAAAAACAGTTACGAAATCTTTGTACTCATATAGAAAACTGTTATGAAATAAAATAGTCATGGATGAAAGATCAAAATCCTTGTATTTGTTTAGAAAACTGTTATCAAATAAAACAGTTACGGATAAGAAAACATTTCCCTCGTACTTATTAGAAAACTGTTTCCAGCAAAAACAGTTGCGGGTAAAAACCCCAATTCTTATAATAATTGTTACTAATGAAAAACAGTTGCTTCCTTGTATTTACTCGAAAAAACTATTACCTATGAAAAACAGTTACAAAATACAAGTGTATATCAAATCTGTTAAATAAAAACAGTTGCAACATGAGTCTTAGACGATCGTAAATACATGTAAAATGTCATGGAAGTTCAAACAAAAAACTTCCCTTAGAAGCATTTCTAAACATGTGAAAAATTCCTATCACTCTATTGCATTACTATGAAGTTGAGACGTCTTCTTCATTAAGCATCAATAAAAAGGGCCATATCTTATAACTAAATCCTATCATAAACAAAGGCTTATATTTTGTACAAACACCGTGCCTACCATAAAAAGGTTCGAGTGATTTTAGCATTTTTATGCGAAAGTTTAGAGGTAAACTAAAAACCTCAAAAATCAAGACATGCAAAAGACTTAAGAGAAAAAAATAAGCTCGAAACAAAAAAGTCATAAATTGCATTCATATCAAAAAGATCGGCTAAGTAAGAACTAAGTACTAACTAGTACTTAGCCGCATATAATAATTATATTTTTGTGCCCCTAAGTTGTCAGTTGGGGACTTCAAAGATCCAAATTTACCCCCGATGGAGCTGGGGGTAACCACCAATCCAATAAAAAAAACAACAAGGAGAACCAATACTTTAATCTTCTTGTGGAGGAGGGATGAATTCTTTATTAACAGGTAGAACGGGAGAAACTTGAGGCGAAAAGGCACGAGCGGCAGAATTTTCACCATCAGATGGAGAAAGATTAAGACGTTGTTGAGTCTTCTCCATAGCCTCTCTGGTTTAGATATTGTAGCGCTGAGGTCGAAACCTTCTTGACTCATCTCTGTCAATGTATCAAGGCGAGAATTCATATACGCCAAACTTACATCAACAGAAGCCGCTTCTTCAAGATCGTTATAATCTTTTGCCCAAATTTGAAGGTCGGCTTTTAACCCATCCTTCTCCACTTCAGCAGCTTCATGGGCAGCCCTCAGAGGTATGATCGACTCTTCCAAAATTTGGACTCTATTTAATGCATTACACTGTTCTTCTTGGGTCCGGGAGAGTGATTGTACGAGCTCGCAAGAATATACCTCCTTCTGCCCTAGCAAATCCTTCAAGTTTCTAATCTCCTCCGAGGCTTGAGACAATTGTTCAGCAAATGAGGATTCCAGAATACTCTTATCCTTATCAGCCTGGTTTGAAGAATCCTTCTCCATCGCCAGTTCCGTTGCCGTAATCCTCAGTTGTCTTTTCAAGGTATTCCTCTCCTCTTCTAAGGCGTCCATATCAATTCTCAAGCTATCATACTGTGCCCTTAGATTACCAAGATCAGCCTACAATTCTCTTGTTTCGTGATCCGAATTTGAGATCCTTTTCATAAGCTCCATACCAATAAGGTTGATCTACAAGAAGCAAACCAATTAGATATGATAAATTATTTAGACATGGTAAAATTCATATGTGGAAACAGAATTGCACCGTACCTTCAAGGAGGTATGCACCACTTCACTGGCCCAAGTAAGGGTTGTATGGATAGCTAGCTTGGTTTTCTCTGTGGGACCTATCAAAGGTTTGAGCCATACCTCGGGCTCACCCGTCTTCTTGAAAAGACTTCCCTCAGCTGGAACCTCTATCATCACCGTCCTCATCTCCCTACTGGAAGACCATACTTCCCTAATGGAAGGCATGGAAGCAGGCACGGATGGGACAACAACAGGCACTGAGGGTTGGGGAACTGAAGAAGTCACGGGCAAAATAGCAGGCACGGAGGATTGAAGAATTGAGGAAACCTCAGGTAAAGATACGTAGAAATCGTAATAGCTAAAGGAGCGGAGGAAACACGAGGAACCGATGAAACATCTTCTCTTAAAGATTCAGGAAAAACAGTAGTTAAAGGAACATCATCAGGAGCAAGATCAAAACCTTCATGGAACAAGTACTCAACAGAATCATGAACAGGGGACTGTGAAACGTTTTCAGAGGTTAAGGGTCTAACTGCAGACACGGAAGGCAAATTCATGGGTGTAGACTCGTCGTCCAAAACCACCCGCCTTCTCCGTGACCTATGCACCAAAGCACCCTCCTTTTCTTCTTCTTCTTCAGAACGAGACTCACCCACTTTCCTCTTCGAGGAAGACGAACTAACAATAATCTCTTCGGCCTGGGCCAGAGACATCTTTGGAACAGACGAAGCAGACACCCCACGGGCAGAAAACCCTATCAAAAAAGGGAAGATTAAGCGAGAATAAAAGAAGGCTCTAGCAAGAAAAGAAGTAAAAAAATTCACTTACCATGGGTCTTTACATGCCAACCGTACTTCCCAGCGAAGTACTTTCAAGACCTTTCTTCTAATGGAGTGACAGACAACAACTTTTCTACCAGTCACGGATACCGGAGACATTTTCAACAGTACCCATGATTGCTGGAAGAAGAAGAAGAAATAGATACGGTTTTAATAAAACATCTCAAAGAAAAACAAATGCGAACAAAAAATGTACTTATGTGCACAATTCCACTTCTCAGGAATGGGAAGATTCTCTTCACCCACTAAACCAGCAGTGGGAACAGCGACATACCGAAGGTATCAACCTCTGTCCTTATCATCATCAGGGGTTACCAACACTCTCTTACTTCGAGCAGCCAGAGTAAAAACCCCTTGATGAAACAGGACAAGAGAGTAAAGATGAATAAGATGGTTGAAAGTAAAAGGAACTGAGGCTAAGGAAGCTAAACTCCTAAGACACGCGACCACTCGCCACACAAGCGGACCAACTTGTCACAAACAAATATCTAAGAAATGACAGAACTCGATTACGACTAGATCAATGGGAGGTCTAAACCCTAGAGTAAAAGGATATGTATAAACAAAAGAATAACCCGTCTTATAAGACATTATTATTTGATTACCATTCGGAACATAAACAGGGAAATCAGACCTCCAAGAACAATCCCTACGAACCAAGGATATATGGCCCTCAGTAATAAGGGTTGAATACCTCTCAACACTGTCTAAAGAATAAGATTGGTCTACAAGAACTGGGTTTTTTCCCCTAATAAAGACAAATTCAGCGGGAATAATTTCATCAACTTTAGGTTCACGAAGATGATCGTTCTTACCTATAGATAAAGAATGAGAAGACTTAGCCCTAGGAGAAACTAAAGACCTGGCGGAAGGAGGAGAAATTATATGAGAGGAAGAAGAACCTCTGGAAGGAGTGGATACTAAACTCCTTAATCTACCGCCCCTCCGACTCTTAGTCGGGGCAGAAGAAGGTGTTAAGTTTTCCACATCTATTATTCTTTTAGGCTGATTTGATGAAGACATGTTTACAAAGGCAATGGAAAATCCTTTACAAATAAAGGAGACAAGTTATAAAATGTTTCGTGGAAGTAAATAAAGGAAGAAGGATATTTATACTTGAAGACGACCGTCAAAAATGGGAAAAATAATGATGAAAAGTCATAATTAAAGGTGTCACTTCGGGAATGACGCAGCCGCAAAAATCCCTAAAAGGTGTCGAGTAAATGCAGAACCAATTCGAGAAGGACACGTGGTATGAGAATTAAATGGAAGTGACAAATGACGTCTATGTTCATAAAAAGATGCGATGTTTCGAGGCAAAGCGGCGGCAAAATATTCCCGCCATAAATGAGTATCGACTTACCAAATATTAATTGATAAATATATGGTAAGTGGGGGGGACCACTTGTATTGGTAAAAAGGAGTTTCACACGTAAGCCAACTCCTGACAACTCAGCCAGTTATGTGGACCCAAGAGAACTCAACAGCTGGATGTGATTCTTTGAAGAGGTACGGAACAAAGAGGCACAATTTAATAAACCCTCGAGCTCATCAGTCACGAAAAAATTGCTCTAATCGAGACAAGGAATAGACACGGTCAGAGTGAATCTATACAGAGTTACGAATAGATTTAGGAATCCCTAATAAAAAGCCCAGATGTTATGTAACCTTCACATAACAGTTACGGTTGCCCTTGGTAATGCCTCATTAATGTAATAATTAGTCATTAATGAGCAATTATTGCAAGCACCAAACGTTATATTAAGAAACCTCCTATATAAAGGAAGGAAATATAACGTGTAAGGACATCTGATTTTTGAATACAATCTACTTTGCTTTTCTATAACTGCAATATTGTCTATTACTCATTTCTGTTTATTTAGTATTATTTCCTTGATTATCAGTAACCCGTGTTCATCCTAGAAATAGCTTTGGTCAAAGGATCTAATTCTTTGGTTAAACAATTGGTGCAGCCATCCTTACTTCAAACGGAATGTGTGTTTGGGGTGGCAAGACTACAATCTCGAATGATGTCGGTGCATTTGCTGGAGATACAAACTCAACTTCAATTGGCACTAGTGACTTTGCAGGTGGCACTGCTTAGAACTCAAATGGGATAGACACATTTGCCTCAGCGGTCTCAGATGGCTGAATCTAGACTATGATCGGTTTGAGAGTGACTGCGGGTTTCTTTGGGTCATCTCCTTCTGCGATCAACTTGATTGACCCCTCGGGATCCCAGTCATCTTCTATTTCAATCATATGGATACCTCTACTCTTATGGTCTGGAAGAGGATTGTCGTGGACGTTTGGAGCGGGGTCTTTTGCCAAAATAATCTTGTTGTCAATGAGAGCCTATATTTTGTCCTTCAGAGAGCGGCATTCTTCGATGGTATGTCCTTTCATGTCGGAATGGTATGCACAAGATTCGTTTGGGTTAACCCATTGAGAAGGGTTCTCAAGGGTGGAAGTAGGGATAGGTGTGACATAACCAGCAGCTTTGAGCTTCTCATACAGCTTTTCAATGGGCTCTGCATGGTGGTGTATTGCTTTGGAGGGCGGCGATCAAAATTGGGACGAGGTTTAGGGAAGTTTTGGCGTGCAGGGGGTGATTGGTAATGATATGGCTGGGAATTATAAGTGTGGTAGACAGGAGCGGGTTGTGGATATCGGGGCGAAGCAGGTTGATATGTGGGTGGTGGAGCTTGGTAGGAAGGTGGTGGAGCTTGGTAATTTGGGGTTGGATGGTATGTGAGTGGAGGTGTTGGATAGGTTTGGTATTTGAGTGGGGACTTGCCTCTTTGTGCAACCATTACGGCTCCCACGTCTCCCTTCTCAGACACACCACCGGGCTGTAGAGCCTTGTTAGTGGCTTTCAAGGCTTCAAAATTTGTAACCATACCGCTTTTAATACCTTCTTAAATCCGCTCACCCAATTTGATGATGTTAGAGAACTTGTGGCCTTCAACCATCATTAACCCATCATAATACTGCGGGTCCTGAACCCGGACAAAGAACTTGTTCATCTGTTCTTCCTCTAGAGTAGGTCTGACTTTAGCGGCTTCGGACCTCCGGCGAGTAGCATACTCGCGAAAGGTTTCTATAGGTTTCTTCTTCAAAATTTGAATGTAGAACACATCTGATGCATTCTCTGTGTTGAATCTAAACCTGTCCATGAAATCAGACGCATGCTTACCCAGTTTGACCATTTCTTGGGGTCTTGGCTGATGCACCAAGACAATGCGTCTCCCTTCAAGCTCCTCATGAACAGCTTCATGCGGATTCTTTCGTCCTTTCCCACGCCAACCAATTTGTCACAATAGGTCCTAAGATGGACTCTCGGATCACCAATACCGTCAAACATTTCAAACTTTGGAGGTTTGTACCCCTCGGGCAGTTCGACATCAGGTTGGATACAAAGGTCCTCATAATTCAACCATTCAATCCCCTTGGTTCCTTTAACACCGTGGACTCGGCTGGTCAGTTTCTTAAGCTCTTCGTCCAGTTTCTGATAAGTAAATCCTTTTTGTCAGACTCGGACGCCTGTGGGATAGGTGGAGTGGAATGTGTCATGTTTTCCACATAGATGGGATTGTTATAGGTGTGTAAATGGTCTTTTGTGGGGTTCTGAGGTTCTAGGATGAGTAGTGGAGTGTTATTTGAGGTGTGGCAAGCATTGCACTGCGTCGGGAGAGTTTGGTTCTTTGGGGGAGTGGTGTGATAGTGAGGTGCGGGATGATTTTGTTGTTTTGGGATATTTTGTGGAGGTGCGGGGTTTTGAGCATTTGGAAGGTTGACGTTAGGGACGTTGAGGGAAAATGACAAATTGGCCAGATTCCAGACTTGATCGAGTTCTTCCTAAAACTTCAGCAATTTCTGTTCAAGTGGTGACATGTTCTCATGCAGGACCTGAATACCTCAGCCATCAGTGGCCTCTACCCGTTCAATCATATTCTCCTTTCTGGTGCCGCTGGACTCTTCCATCTTACTTTTGCCTTTGTCTTTGCCCTTAGGAGGACTAGGAGGAGAAGTAGGTAGAGGGCCCTTGGATCTGGTGCGATAGGCTGATGATACCAGAATGCACGAACTAACCTTGGGGGGGAGTAAGGAAAAATAAAAACAAAAGGTAACCAAGTCAGTAAGGATCATGAAAAGAATATTGCGTATTTAAACACATAATGTAGAAATGAAAGCATGTCCTAAGTTGGGAACCTCTTTGTGCCCGAGGTAGGCCTAGCGAAAAATTGATTTGGAGAACTTAAAACGGTAAATGCCTCATTTTATTGATTAAGAAAAATAGACAAATCCCAAAATGATAGACGAAAAAATAAAAGTCACTAATGGTCGTTAGCCTTATTACATTGATAGAAAAATAAAGGCACTCATATCTACTTGGTCCCAGAAGGACCTTCCCCAGAATCGGCATTCTTTCTTTCCTTGTACAGTTTTCCCAGCTCGCGAAGTCCCAGCAACAGGTAGGTTCTGACTAGGTATCCTCCTGCAGCTCCCTCAGCCTTTTGACAATCTTCAACTCTTTTGATGAACTTTTCCTCCAGCTAAATTATACCTCGTTCCAAGTTACCCAGCCTCTTATTGGCGCTGATAGCCATGTCCTTCCATTCCTCGATCAGTTTCTTGTTGGACTCATGTATCTTGCAGTGGTCATCCTCACTTTCCCGGATCCTTTTGCTCAGTTGGTTGTATTTGACTTGTGCCTTGGCCCTTCCGTCTATAACCCTGTGACCTTGGACGTTCCCCGGCTTGCTCTGACCACCAAGATCCTCTTCTAACCAACCAAGATAGAAAGGGGTACAACCGGCGTGATACCTGTCTAGATCTATGGTGTCTTTCTCAACTATAACCTTGCAGTGCCACAGGTGCTGAGCTTGGCACTTGTGAGAACTGTCATTATTTTGAAAGTCATCTTGAAGATGGCTCATCTTCTCGACCCTAGGGATGACTTGCTTCCTTCCTGCTTGCCTCATAACTCGAAGAGGGACGTAAGGGTATGTCCCGCTTAGACCAATCAATATCAAAAATGATGCGTCTCGGGATCGAATGATGAACTCATCCGTTAGAAACCATTCAAAGATCCATTGAACTTGTTCTTCAGTCAAGTTATCGAAAAGCTCAACCCATCCTTAAGCATTTTCAAGCTAAGCGAACATGTCAGGGATATAATTCATTCGCTTTGGGTGATGGAAAGCGATGTGGTCATCCCACATTCTGCGGGGAATATCCTGTCGATATTCGCCTTTTTGGAGATGTTCCATGAGCTAGAGTTGAAGTAATAAATTTCAACCTTTGAAATGCTTTACTCCTTGTTGACACCTTTCTAAGGCCCGATATATGTATGCAATGATCATGGGCACAATGCTGAAATCTTGCCCATTTACCCCTTCCATTATGGTCTTAGTTACCATGGCTAGCCTGGTATGGATCCTTTCCTTCTTCATCGGGAACACGATCAAACCCAAAAACCAAACCATAAACACGAACACTCGGCGATGGATGTGTCCCAGAGAGGTGATAGCAAACTCGTCATGGTAGGTACGGTATGATTTGCTGTAGCCATACCTTTCGTACAAGTAGTCAAAAGGAATGTCTGAATCCTCCAAACATACCAATTCCGTGTCCTTTTTCAGACCCATCATTTTGAGGAAACTTTTTCCTGTGCGGTTCTCAGGCATCAACAACCCCGGAGTTTCCCATACTAGGTTAGCCAGCCCTCCTATCTCTTCTATCAAAGGTGCCATTTTGATGTTCCCAAAATGGAACACGGACCTTTCACGATCCCAGAACAAGGTAGCAGCCTCTATTATCATTTTGTTAGGCTGGATTTCCAAGAGAGACGGTAGATTACCCAAGTGTTTCCTGACGATAGATTTGTCGCTAGAGTGCAGATCCTCCCACCAACTCAACAGTTTTGGGTGGATGTTGGAGACCATGCCGAATTTGGGGACTTCGTGCCTCATTTTTTTCTGCAAAGAAAATAAATTTAGGCCCTTACCCCCACCGTACTCGACTATTTATCGTCAATAATTAGCAAGAAGCATTTAGTTCTCCAAATAAATGCACAGAACGTGAGGGCGTCCGTTTGGGTTTAGGGAAACCCGGTGGACTTTTTGGACAGTAACCAAAGAGTTAAACATGTACAGTGTGGGAAATGCCAGCCTTGTGTGTCAGAGTTCAGGGAGTACTCAAAGGGTCCCCAAAGCAGTGCTCAAACGAAGAGGGCTGAACTTAAGTAACTAGGAGTAGAGTGAGATATGCTCAAAGTTTTGGAAGGATTTGAATAGGGAAATAATTTAAACAGGAAAGACTGGTTGAAAATCAGTTCTAAAAAGTAGTAGAAGATTTTCATTCAGTAAAATAGTTTGAAGGGAGTAGGGCAGCCAGAAGAAACAACAATCTAATCTCAGGAACAACACATGTAGAAAAAGAATTAGGATAAGTTTAGCAACCACAAACAGGGTAATGGGAATTGGGGACAAACATAAAGCATGTAAGTGTAAGCACACAGTAGTCAGAGTCATACATGGGTCCGGAGTCAAAGGGATTCTAGGGGGGTTCAAAGATCGGTAAGTATTTCAGAACTTCATAGAACAAAGTAGTTATAAAGTACAGGTTATACTACCCACAAAAATTTAGACTGATAACCAGAGAAATATGATTGAAGTAGAAGCAAAAAAGGGGGACATAAACATCCTGAGTCTAAGGAAGGGAGCCCATTCAGGGACATGCTAATAATCCATGAAACAAACAAATTAGGTGCAAGTTGAACAACAGAACCACAAGTAAAACAAACTAAGAACAGGATGAATTGAAGTGATAACAAAATCATGTTGTTTTGGAGGCTTGAATTGAAATCAGGACATACCAGTATAAGAGATAATAAACACAGAATGAGTGAGAGAGATAGCACAATAGTTAGCCCTGGCTGGCAGCCGGCTAACAATTAGATAGTAGCAACTAGCGCAAGATAAACAGAGCAGAGATTTTTAAGTGTCAGAGATAGTTTTGAACCACAAGTGTTTGTGTGTGTGTCTGTCCTAAAGAGAGCATCTAATAGTCAGAAACCCTAATAAGTATGGTAGGGTAAATTCACAGAAATAATCAAGGACTACTCATAGGAAATAGACACACAGACAAATCTAAAGAACAACTCAATAGAAACAACACAGAATTAGAATACAGGGTTAAAACTAAAGTTTTAACATAATAAATCGTGATTAATAGCGATACTTAGCAAAACCGTTTAAGCACATGAGAAAAACACAGTTCAACACTTAAAATTTGAAGAAATCGTTTTAGAAGAACAGTTTTAGAAAACCCTAGTTGGAAGTGAAGAACCTTTTAGAAAAAAAATAGAAAACCTTTAAGGAAAACCTCATAATAACTTGTAACAAGCATTGATCTAGGGTAGATCTAAAAGAATCGAAAATCTCAAACATTAGGGTTTTACAGAAAACCTCAGAGAAGATGAGAAAGACCTCAAACAGCACTGGCTCGAGCCTCTGGGTCATAAACCCTACTCGAAATCAAGATCTGGAGGCTTGAAGTAGACAGGAACACCATGGGTGTAAGTAGACAGGTTCTCGCCCTTTGAGGGCCTTAGGGATGACAACACCGGCATAAGAGAGCCATGAGAAGCAGGGGTGATGGAGGCTTCAGAGTCTCCGGCAAGGGGTGGCCGGAGAAGATGAAGAGAGCCACCGGAGCTGAAGAGACAGAAGTCTCTAGAAGAGACTAGAGAGAGATAGATGAGAGTAGAGAGATGTGAGTCGGTGAGAATGAGAGGGGTTGGGGGTCAGTTTGAGTTAATTAAGGAAATAGGAATCTTGGCCGTTGATCTAATTTGATCAACGGCTCAGATTGGTTTGGGGTTGGGTCGGGTATGGAATTGGGTCTGGGCTGGGTATTTAATTGGGCTGCAGGGTTGGGTATTGGGTTGGTTTAATCTCATGGGTTGGGTTTAAAAATAGGCTAGATTTTAAATAAAATGGGGCTATTAGTTAAATACCCATAAAATCAAATAAATAATTACTAAAATAGACAATAATTATGTAAAAATGAAATTAATGCCACATATATAAAAATTAACGTAATTAGCTAATATTAAAACACAAAAATGACTGATTATCGAATGAATGCTCAATTAGGCAATAGTTGCAAAATTGGTATAATTATAGTTAAACATCACCTAATTGGTTAATTTGTGAAATATTTAAAACTTAATAAAATTAAATATGATTAAAAATGACATATTTAGGTGGGAAACATTTTGAAATTATTTATAATATAATTTATGAATAATTACTGAATATAGAAATACTAAATAAATAGAAAACTAGGTTGATAAAAATACGAAAAATTATGGAAAAATACCACCCACATAAAAAATGATTTTAAAATTAATATATAAGTTTGAAAATAATTTTGAGGAAAATTGGGTAATAACAGATATTAATTGTTGACTTGGGCTATAGTAGTACACTCGCACAAGCATACACCGTAGCATGCCACTTATACTAGCTCAGGAGTATGAAACTTGACATTAAATGATCATGCCCATGTGTACATGTATTATATGTTTCCATGTTGATATTGAGCTTGCGACCATCCCGGGCGGATTATGATTGTGAGCTAGTGATCATGTCGGGTGGATTGTGATTATGAGCCTGGGATCATGCCGGGCAGATTGTGATTGTGAGCTTGTGACCACATCAGGTGGATTGTGAATGTGAACTTGTGCTCATGCTGGGCGGATTGAGATATTAGCACATGAGTTGTTCGTGCGGTTGTGATTCGAGATCTGGTCACGAGGTGTCGTGGGTACATGATGGTGGGTTGAGACCCGTGACTTGTGACAAGATGCGGTATCACGGGGTGATTTCGTTGTGAATCATGTGTTAGCATGACTTGATTAATTGATTGTCCTATGTGTTCCTTACTTGGTTTTAACGATGCTTCTCAGTGTTCTTGTTGCTTTACTATTTATATCACATGATGAGTTTGCTATCAATTACCGCTTTTTGCTTTCCATTATTAGCTTTAAACTTCTATATTGCACAGGTTACTTTATCTAGTGAGTGTATTGACTTGTACCTCATCACTACTCCGCCGAGGTTAGTCTTGATTCTTACTGGGTACCGACTGTGGTGTACTCATACTACACTTCTACACATTTTGGTGCAGATCCAGGTACTTCGGAGTCTGTAGATTGTTAGATAGTGGATCAAATATTATTCTGGAGACTTCATTGTATACCTGTCATCGCGTTTGCAGGCCTCGGAGTCACCTCCGGCAGTTGTTTGTGTACAACTTATTTCTATTCTGAAGAATTTGTACTTAGAGATTTTCTAGCGAAATCAGTAGAGCTTATGACTTGTAGTACCGGTTTTGGGATTGTTTGCTTTGTATAGAAATTTATGTTTCATATTTAATAGTTTTTGGTTAAATTTTATCATTTATTTAGTAAGTGTAAGACTCACCTAGTCTTATAAAGACTAGGTGCCATCACGACATCCTACGGAGAGAAATTGGGGTTGTGACAAGTTGGTATCATAGCTCCAGGTTCATAGGTGCTATGAGTCATAAGCGAGTTTAATAGATTCTTGCCGATCAGTATGAGACGTTTTGTACTTATCTTCAAGAGGCTACACAACTATTAGGAAAAATCTCCACTTCTTTCATTCATGTCGTGCGGATTTGTTGATTTCAAAGTGAGCCTCACAACTGGTGAGGATGCATACTACCAGATCAGGTAAACACACACCCACGCCCATTGCTAGAGCCATGATACGCCGAGGCCGAGGAAAGGCACGCGCTGCAACTAGAGCACCTTTTAGAGAAGCAGTTGAGGAGCTGTCAGTAGCTCCGTTTGGGCGACAGGCCACGGAGGCACCTGTTGTTATCCCCGAACTTCATGAGACCTTAGCGCATTTCTTAAGCATGTGTGGCACATTGGGTTATATGGGATTTATCTCAGATGTACCAGCCACTTCGCATATCGAGGGAGGAGTTTATATTCCTACCGTCCATACTCTAGAGAAGCGGGCTCACATTGGCCAGGTATCGAGTGTGGTGCTGGTACAACCTGTTATTCTGGTTCAGCCTGAGGACAGATCAGGGGCATCAAAGGAGGAGCAGCAGAGGCTTGAGAGGTTGAAGAGGTATATTCCATCTTGTTTCAGTGGCACAACTACCAATGATGTGAAGGATTTTCTATAGAAGTGTCACCGTATTCTCCGAACCATGGGTATTGGGGAGGTGAGCGAAGTTTCTTTTACTACATTCCAGTTGTCGCGAGCATTGTATCAGTGGTAGCGGGTTTATGAGGATGCTAGAGCAGCCGATGCAACACCACCCACTTGGGTTTAGTTTTCAGAGATGTTTTTGAGAGAGTTTGTTCCCCAGACACCCTGGGATACGTGGCGTGCAGAGTTTGAACAGTTGCATCAGGGAACCATAATGGCGTCAGAGTATGCCATCGGGTTCAGTGAGTGATCCCGTCATGCACCTACATTGTTTCCTACCGTTAGAGAGCGAGTCCGCAGATTTATTTAAGGGCTCAGTTATTGTCTTAGATTCAGCATGACTTAGGAGTTGGAGACTGATACTCCATTTTAGAAGGTTGTGGAGATTACCAGGAGGTTAGAGCGTATTCGGGGTGAGGAGAGAAAGGATAAGGAGACCAAGAGGTCTCGAGGTTCTAGAGGATTCGGTGGATTTTACTCTTCAGCGATGACATATCATGGTGGAGGCTCGTGCAGTCAGCCAGTCCAGCCCATATTTCATATTACTCGTGGTGCTCGAGTTAGTCAGAGTACTCATATGGTGCAGACATTATTTAATGTGCCACTTGTACGGGGTTCTTATAGCGGTTATTTCCGGCACAAACTCAGTACGAGCAGCCATGCCTGCAGAGGGATTGTTATGAGTGTGGTGATACTAGGCACATCATTGAGATTGTCCCATAATTGGGAGATGCAGGCTTCATCAGAGCACTTAGGCTGTGGACTCCATTATATTTATTACTGCACCTGCACAACCTTCTAGGGATGAAGGACAGACCAGTATAGGGTGCCCTAGAGGTGGAGGCCCAACCCATTAATATGCTTTTTATGGTATGACTGAGGCTGCTGCACTAGATAGTGTCGTTACAGATATGGTTTCGATTGTTATAGGGGAGCACCATTCTTATTTTGATTCGGTTCTGCTTATCTGGTGAGTCCTCCTATCTTTCTTCACATGCGGATGAGTTTCAGAAATTTGTACTCTACTTAAGTCTTTACCACTGTTGGGAGGTTCTATAATGGTATCCGTGTCTATCATTTCGTCTTGATTCGCTATGGAGAGCTATGATACTAGAAGTGACTTTCTATTACTCATTACACTAGGTTTCGATGTGATTTCTGTATGGTTTTGTTATGATTTGTGATTTAGATGCTCTAGCGATATGGGGAGTTTGTTACCTATTGTGATTTTGTTTGCAAAATTGAGTTAGTGGATGTTTTTTACTGGTGTGATGTGTATTCTACTTGTGATTCAGATCTGAGGATAGGATCCTCAAGTGTTCATGTGGATTGATGTGTTTGAACCAGGCTACGTGTCACGGTGGAGTTATATTAGGATGAGATCCTTGTGATTAGTTTTTTTGTTTTGATTCTCCCTAGTGGAATTGATTCGTATCATGGTGCTGATAGGGAGTTGTGCCTGTCGAGCTTATTTGACAGTTCTCTCATGTGTTTCTCTTTGCATATTCAGTCATATCCGCGATGTGCTTACTAGATTTTAGCTTGCGAGGTGTATGCCTAGGTGGCGTTAGGTGTGACTTATTTATTTGAGTGAATGGTCATGGGATATTCATGTTCCTTGCATCTTCATCAGTGTTTTGAAGATTTAGAATAGGGTTCTAGTTGATATGAGGTTAATTGTCGGTGCTGGATTTGGTTATGTGCGCTATGGTGGTCAGAGATATTTTTATGGGCATATGTGTGATGTGTTACGTAGTGTGGTTGTATATCGTAGGTGTAGGCATGAGTTGTTATAGCTGGTTGTGGATGATACCGCGTGTTGATGTGGGAATCGAGTCTTTAGGAATTGATCAGATAGTGAAATATTTGGTCCTAAGGTTTATTAGTGTAGAAGGAATAATTTTCAGTTGAGATGGTGTTGTTGGGCCTATGTTGATTGGGGTGACCTGGGATCACCCACAAATACATATATGGTGAGTACATTCAGTGATTTGATGACTTCGATAGGGTTCTTGGCACGTTCGAGGACGACATTTGTTTAAGATAGGGAGAATGTAACGATTCGACCGGTCATTTTGAGAATTAGCATTCTGTTTGGTGGCTTAAGGTCTCAAGCATCTTTGTATTGTGTATCATGACTTATGTGTGTGGTCGGGTTCGGTATTCATATGATTCGGTATTGATTTGGAAGAATGACTCTTATTTTAGAAGCTTAAGTGACAAGAGTTGACCGGAGTTTGACTTTTGTGTAGACGACTCTAGAATGGTGTTTTGATGATTCCAATAGCTTCGTATGGTGATTTTGAACTTATGATTATGTCTGTATTTGGATTTGAAGGTCCGTAGGTTCATTTGATGCCTTTTGGTGAAAGTTGGAAAATCGAAGGTTTGGAAGGTTGAGAAATTTGATCGGGAGTTGACTTTATTGATATCGGGTTCGGATTTTTATTTTGGGAGTTGAAATAGCTTTGTTGTGTCATATGGGACTCTGATGCAAAATTTGACGTCATTACGACTTGATTTGATATGATCCGACGCGAATTGTAGAAATTAAAAGTTCATTAGTTCATTAAATTGGATTTGAGGTGTGATTCGTAGTTTTGATGTGATTTGGCACCTCGTGCAGGTCTGAGTGATGTTCTGAGACTTGTTGGTATGTCCGCACGGGGTCCTAAGGGGCTCGGGTGAGTTTCAGATAGGTTTGGGTTGTGTTACGCTTGTTTTTTATTTTTCAATGTTGTTTCTTCAAGAATAAATGGTACAACATTAAGAAAATAAGATCCTATTTCTATTTTTGATTGGAGCATTAGATCCGTATTGTAATTACGGATCCATAGCAAAAAGAATCGTCAAAATTGGACATCGTATGAGGAAGTTATGCTCATTTTAGTGTCAGAGAACAAAGCTGGTGTTGGTGCTTCTTAGATGCGAAGTTGGGTCTGTATCTTCAACCCCGCATGTGCGTTAAATGTTCAGCAAAAGCGGAAATGACAGCTAGAAATGCACAGGTGCGGCCTTTTGTGCGCAAAAGCGGAAATGCATGTGTATAAAAAAATCACACTGCGTTCTTTTGGTACTTTGAGCATATCTTGAGTTATAGAGCTCCGATTGAGGTGATTTTCCCGGCGTTCTTCTTGTATTTTCATGGGTTCAGTATCTAATCTTAATTTTTGTATTTTAACATGATTCCAGTAGTTCATTTTCAAATTAATTCATGTTTTGATTGGAGTAATGGGGGGGGGGGGTTTTATCAAAAAATTTTCTAAAGAGAATAATTAGATTTTGAACATCTATTCGGAGTCGAAATTGGATGAAATTGGTATGGTTGGACTCGTAATTGAATGGGTGTTCGGACTTTGTAAATACATGTTCCAAAGTGTGGGCCTGGGTTGACTTTTTGGGTTCACTTTTAGTTTTCATAAAAGATAGAAGCTTTATTATCCTGAATTGTTTCCTATAGTTTTTGTTTATGATATTAAGTTATTTATGCTAGATTTGTGCTGTCCAAAGATTGTTTCACACGATAAGGTCATTTTAAAGTATCGGGTTGAGGTAAGTATCTTGCCTAATTTTTTGCGGGGGAATTACCCCTTAGGATTCGAGTCGTTTGCGATATTTGTGTCATGTGAAAGCCGTGTACGCGAGGTGACGAGTACGTACTCGGGCTTAATTGTGGAAATTGACCAGTTTACACTCTTAGGCTTCTTTCATGTATTCATTTGGAATTGTGAGCACATGTTGTATATGTTATTTGTCATGTCTATTATCATATGCTTTATTTGAAGTTGTCATTACATGTCACATTCTTTACTTGTCGAGTTTTCTCTTATATGATTTATATGAAGTTGTTATCACTTCTATAATTATGTGATTTATTTTATTGTGGAGTTATTCTTAGTTGAAGTTGTTGTACATTATATCCCTTTTGTTGTCGGGTTATTCTCATGCTTTTAGACATAGTACTAGTTTGTGCCTTCTCTTTCATCGTTAGTCTAATTCATACACTAGGAGGTGAAGTTTGCCATTTCATGGAAATACTTTCACTGTTGAGTCTATCCTTAAATAATTAATTGAAATTGAGGTTATCGAAAGTCATTAATCGATATCAATTAAAGTTGTGCAAAAAGGGGTGTCATTCCTTGTTGAGTTCCTTTCCGTTCCTATTGGTGTTATTGATATTTTATAGACATTGTGCTTTATGTGGGCTATTTGTTGTGGAAATATTGATATTGTTTGATCTTTGGGAAGGTTTTGGCCTATGGGATCTTGTGTTACGGGTCGATACGTCGTGTTGTTGTGATGTTAGAATTTGTGAATTGTTATGTAGTTTTGCTTGTTATTGTGCGGAGTATAAGGATGGCATTTCATCGTTGTTGTTATGTGGAGTATAAGAGCGGTATTTCACCGTTTTTGTTATGTGGAGTATAAGGGTGGAATTTCACCCTTGTTGTTATGTGGAGCATAAGGGTGGAATTTCACCGTTGTTGAATGTAGGAAGTGATAAGGGCGGCTATTGTGTTATAGTCCGGGCGGAGTGATAAGGGTGGCTATTATACTGAGTCATATAGGTGGCTATTGGAGAGATAAGGGTAGAAATGTTAGGGATGATGTATGATGGTTTGGAGATATTGTGTTGGTGATTTTAGTGTGATGGTGTGCTTTTCCTTGTGTTTTTCATACACCTTACGTGACTTGCTTTATTTTTTTGATGAGCTACTTGATGTCTTTGATACTACTTGTTGACGAGCTTAAAACACACAATTAAATATGCTCGGTTGTCGAATATAATATCGTATCCACAGGGATTGGGTTTAAACATTATCATTGTAATTTGTAGGTAGATTGCTATCCAAGACGATCACCAGTTGAGAATTATTTGAATGAAAACTAAAATTAACTAAGAATCTAGAGCTAATTGACTAATGACAATCGAACTAAAGTAAGCAAGGAAAATATCAATGGGAGAAAATAGGGGTCGATTGGATAGGTGCAAGATAATTGTCACGGATTTTACTCTAGTTAATTCACTCCTAGTGTTCAGCTGAGTCTCTCGAATTCACTTAATTATTGGTTCAAACGTTTAGTAGAAATTCCTCTCTCGATTAATTCTCAACCTCAAAATATGAACTAAATTAAGCTCGGTGAAGATATCACGAATTCGTAGTGGATTGGTCTTTAGAAGAACATCTTTCGATTATCCTCCTAACTAGGTTTAATCAACAATTCAACTAGACTCTTTCGATTACTAAGACAAATTAATAAACTCAACCAACAAGATAATACAAAAGCATCACAAGTTATGCCTCTCTCGATTACGTGAACATGTGAACATAGATGCAACAATTAAATCACCCAAAGCGATTCAATATATAAAAACTAGAGTTAATATCCACAAACAAGTATCAATACACCAAATCCATCAATCCCTAAAGAGAACTACTTCATATATATGGAGTAATTCATCACAAATATAAAAGAAAAACATAAAACGATCCAAACACTTGTATTGAGTAAGGATTGAATGATGAATTCCTTGTGCTTTCACTTCTTCACCTTCTCCTTAGCCTTCTTAGGTCATAGATGTGTCAAAAGTCCCAAAATAAACGTTGTTCCATGTATTTATACCCAGTAGGGTCGGGCCCAGACGAAAACACCTTCTCTTGCGTGAAATAGGGAAAATACGTGAAATATGACAAATACTCTTTAAAAATTGCACAGGCGCGCCGCATGGGTCGACACGCCATGTCTTGCATTATTGAGGATATCTAGAGAGTTGTTTCTGACAGGCAGTAGGAATTTGCACTAGCGCGTCGCACAGTGCGTCGCATTTGTGCAAATTTCTCAAAGTGCGGATTTTCCTTCGATTTGGACATCCAGACTTGGTCCTCGACCCCCCAACACGATCCCGAATTAATCCCTTGGGATTTTAATCATACTTCAAAGCTCCAAATCACTTGAATTATCTCCATAACATCTACATCACTCGGAATCACTCCTACGAGTCCTAAAACACACAATAAGTGAAAAACACTACCAACTAAAGCTCAAACCAAGTGAATTGCAGTAAATTAAAGTGCAATAAGTAACTAAAACACGATATTATAGTCTACCATTAACTTGGGTTGCCATTTATTGACTTGGGATGACACGATATTATAACCTACCATACACTGTAGCATACCACTTATACTAGATCAGGAGTATGAAACTTGACATTTGTTGATCATGCCCATGTGTTCTTGTATTATATGTTTACATGTTGATATTGAGCTTTTGGATTGTGATTGTGAGCATGTCACCATGCCGGGCGGATTGTGATTGTGAGCATGTGATCATGCTGGGCAGATTGTGATTGTGAGCATGTGACCACATCGGGCAGATTGTGAATGTGAGCATGTGATCATGTCGGGCAAATTGAGATAATGGAATGTGAGGTGTCTGTGCGGTTTTGATTCGAGATATGGACTCGAGGTACCGTGAGTACATGATGGTTGGTTGAGACCCGTGACTTGTGACTATGAAATGAGGTATCACAGGGTGATTTCATTGTGAATCTTGTGTTAGCACGACTTTATTAATTCATTGTCCTCTATGTTACTTATTTGGTTTTAACGATACTTCTCAGTTTTCTTGTTGCTTTACTGCTTATATCACATGTTGATTTTTCTTTCATTTACTGATTTCTACTTTCTATTATTAGCTTTATACTTCTATACTGCACATGTTACTTTATCTAGTGAGTGTATTGACTTGTACCTCGTCACTACTCCACCGAGGTTAGTCTTGATACTTACTGGGTACCGACCGTGGTGTACTCATACTACACTTTTGCACATTTTGGTGCAGAACCACGTACTTTGGAGCCTGTGGATTGTTAGATAGCGAACTCAATATAGCATATGACTGGTACTACCAGTTTTGGGATTGTTGGCTTTGTATAGAAATTTGTGTTTCATATTTAATAGTTGTTGGTTGAATTTTGTCACTTATTCAGTAAGTGTTAGGCTTACTTAGTCTTAAATACTAGGTGTCATCATGACATCCTATAGAGGGAAATTGGGGCCATGACACTTTATCCGAACCCCATATACATATAATATACGCGTATATAACGTCATGTGGTCATGGGTCAGTGTACATGTATAAATGAATGTAATGCATAAGGAAGTAAGTCGATAAGCTTCTCGGAATGTCATAAGATGAATATGCCTTCGTTAATATCATGAGATAAACTTCATCAACTTACGTATTTTCTGAGACCCATGAACAGACAATATAATAATAGGACACATGGTGAATCAAGAACATAGGCATCCCTAGTACTTCTAAGAATAGAGTCATTTGTGAAAGTTCTGCATTTGCTCGTTTCGTTTGTATCATATGGATCATGCTAAAAGGGAAGAAGGGATATCTTAAACATACATTATCACAGTCTGTCCAATGACTACGTGGAACTCATCTCGTCGCACTTCAATCAACAACAATGATAATAATACTATCGTTAAGCTACGAATGATGAATCTATCGTACAGCAAATGACAAGCTTATTTTTTATTAAAATGGACAGCATCTCCCCTATTTTCCATGATTTCCCCAAGTCCATAAAAATAACAAGAACACGTACAACCTTCAACTATATGCATTCAGCACCACAACACACCCAACAACCCAACATCACCAATCAATCTACATAATAACAAGTGCACAAATGTCAAAAACAATTAACATGACGAGTGGCAAGCTTGGATTGGAACAAAACCCCAACTCGTTTTCCCATCTCCCTTGTACTTACAATATCATCAACAGGTCTAGCGTATAAACATAGGTATTTAAATGGCATTCCAACCTTATATCAATCATAAAAGTAATATCTAACAACCTAACAAGATATAACAACAACATGGACAACTTCTAGATACTTTGTGGTTGCTTCTTCTCCTATTTACAACATCATCAACATACTCAACATATTGAAAAGAATAAAAAAGAAAAAGAACATTATAACCAAGCTATTTCCCACGATTTCCATCCATATAAGTCTTATACACAACTCCAAAATAGTCCAATAAAAGACAACAACTTCTTATACAACTCCAAGGTCTATCTTGCAATTCTTCATCCAAATAACTTAACCAACACATAGATAAGCTTAATCCCAAGAAATAGGGTGTTATACATACCTTAAATATTCAGAAGAAACTTGAACCAAAGCTTCCCTTAGCTTACAAGCACCCTAATACATATCAACACCATAGAGACTCTCTTCTTCACTTAGGCTAACCTTTGAGGCTAGGTTTAGGTTAAACCACCTTGGATTCGACTTGTAACCTTGGAGAACTTTTAGGAGAGTGTTGATTGATTTTGGGAACTGTCCTTGGTCGAGAATGACCAAAAATGAGCCGTCCAAGCCCTTTAAAATGTTCGAGGGTGGTCCACTACCTAAGTGGGTCCCATTGGGAGCTGCTTGCGCGGTCTCATAATAACAGGTAAGATTGAGTTAGGTCCTAAGAAAGCATACCTGAGGAGAAGTGGTAGCAGTTTCAATTCCAACTGTGGTGTCTCTTCGATCGATGGCTTAGCCGGAGGAGTGTTTCTTCCTTTTAAGTGCAAAGACTCAAATTCGAGCTCTCTTTTCCAGAACCCTTGGCCTTCAAGAGCCAGCACCCACTCTGCCAAGTCCTCTCCATTTACTTCTTCTAAGTTCATGAGACAGGCTACTAGAGGGTCTTTAGCATTCAGAGTCTCATCTTCCTCCTCCAAAATTACATCCACGGCTTCTATTAGAGAGCAATTAGCAAATTTACTTGGTCGCCGTATAGACTTCTGCACATTGAATGTTATCTCTCCATCATTCAGTCTCATTTTTAGCTCTCTAGTTTCACAATCAGTTAGAGCTCTCCCAGTGGCCAAGAATGGTCTTCCCAAAATTATGGGAATCTCCTCGTCAACCCGGCAGTCCAGAATAACAAAATCTGCTGGAAACACAAACTTTCCAACCTGCACTAGTACATCATCAAGGATACCTGATGGCCTCTTCACTATCCGGTCGGCTAGCTGTAGTAACATGGACGTGGGTCTTGATCTTCCAATTCCTAACCTTTTGTAGATAGCCAAGGGCATCAAGTTTATGCTTGCCCCTAAATCACACAATGCTTTAGCAAAAGCATAACTGCCTATTGTACAAGGGATTATGAAACTCCCTGGGTATAACAGCTTCTTAGCTACGGGTCTCGTCACGACAACACTACATGTCTGGGTTAGTGTAACAATGGCCAAGTCTTGAAAGTCGAACTTGCGAGACATCAAATCCTTCATCATTTTGGCGTCATCGTCAGGGAATTTAATGGTGATCATGCCCAACTATGCCTTATAAAAAGGACTAAGCGGTCGTTACAAATACATTCCACTTAACAAGTCTGAAGTCGAATCCCACAGGGAATTAACCTATTAAGCACAGCTACTAGACTCACACAAATTCACGCAATCAATCTTCAGAAATATTTAAATAACAAATTGGATGTTTACTACTAAGGATCTAGTTATGAAAATGCAGTAATTAATAACTATTTATGAACAGGTTGTAGACAAGGTTCGGAATGATGTAAGGTTATGATTTCCCCTATTGCCGGAATCCTTTCTGCTACATTTTCTATAAATTTGCCTAAGTTTTCTCTACCGATCATGAGCTCTCTGAGTGTCGTAATTCTCCCCCGAGTAACTACCACAATTTACTAGACATATTTTTTTGAATTACACTAGTTGGCACTAATTTACGGCTCACTCGGATCGCGCCAAGATTTCGTTATTCCTAATCCCACCTTTAAATCCTCCATATTGATCCCTCATAACATTAGGAGTGATCTTGTTCAACAACTACATAAATATACACTCTCTTCCGAGTAATACACACTAAATAGGCACAGTCAATTAAGAGATCTTCAACCAACCACAATAATAACGTAGTTGAACAAATAGAGAAAATGTTATGGAAAATCTATATTAACGTAACAGGAATATCATCCTCCAATAGGTTCCATTAAAATCCTAGATTAGAAGTTTAGCTACTCATACTCATAGGAACAATATCCCAAGTATTTTCCGTAAATAAATTACAAAGTAAAGATGAAGGAATGTAGAAATCGATGATTCTATCCCCAAACAGTTGTTCCACGAGCTATTCTTACCTCCGGTCGCAAAAACTCATTCAAAACTGGTATTTAATGTCTATTTATATGTGTAGGAAAAGACCTAAACAACATAGTCCAAGTCCAAGTCCAACAAGGAGACTAAATAAGCCTTCAAAATCCGGATTAGGCGCGCCTCGAATCGTGCCTCGCGAGGTAAAATGCGAGATGAGTCTCGCCTAACACTGTGCGGCGCCTGCTCCCACGCGAGCTCAACCTCGCCTCACCCCTCGCATTGCCTGCTCCCACGCGAGCTCAGAGGCTCGCCTCGCCAGCTTCCACGCGAGCTCAATAGCTCGCTTCGCCAGCTTCTTCATTTTTCCACTGCTCAATTCTTTCTTTCTTCTTTCCAACTGTTTTCGAGCACGCTTATATACTTCAAATATTCCTTTCGCTCTAATTGCATCTCCAATTTACCTACACATAAAATATACTCCATTACGCGCAAATAAAGTAAAAGTTTAGCATTAAAACACCTAAAATGTAAGGTAAATAACGTACTAAAATATGAAATTATAGCCACACATCAGTTATCTTTCCGCTGATGGCAATATAAGCTAAACTAAATTTTAACGATTTTAATATAACGACTTATAAACCTCTCATTTTCATCATAGGTGAGTGCTTGACCTTTTATGAATCATTTTAATACAAGCGCTACATTTATTGTTATCCACGTAAGAGAACAATGTATATAATTGTATATATGATCAAACTTACATGGCGTTTTGTGTAAAATAAACCTTTCGTGTCACTCAATTGCATAATGCAGAAGTTAGGTATCCATATCATAAACTGTTTTGTCTCCAAATAATTCAATTTCGTAATTGGATTTTCTAACATTTGGCACTTCGAGTATAATATACTGTCGTGCTCCTCAGATTTCCCAACTGTCTGTCAATTATGGTGACAAAGACCAAATTAAATACCTCATACAATATAATTCTGGAAATTGTTTTCAACTAGTTAGGGTTCTATAGTACAGATATGATGTATTGAGATGTTTAGTTACCAAATAAAAAATGGTGTATTAGTTAAGCACTGTAACCACAGATATTAAAATTGACTTGACATGCACCAAAAGTGCGTTGTGCACAAATTTTACAAACCCCCATTATTCTGTACCAGGTTATGACGTTATACCCTGAAGTTGAAGTTCATCCAGAAGACAGCTATATATTAAAGACTATTTCTTTGTTGTCGTTTTTAATCCAATTGGTTAGATTCATAAGATGATGCATGCCTACCTGTTGGCTGCTGCGTGTGAATTGCAAAGATGCCCAAATAAATTTTATTACTATTATAAATTGGGACCTAACTGAAAAGGTGGGGGAAAGAACACTAGAATTTTAACTGAAACAAAGGGACATGGCGTTTTCTTATCTAATATCAAAAAGGATAAAGTGCTAAAAGTAAGTAGCATCAACATAAGGATATTGTAGAATGTGACACGGGTTGCATCACACCTTTGTGATTGATGATTGGTCCCATGCCTTATGCGAAGATTATTCAGCCCATTTAATGAATAATTTAACAGAATCAAGAACCGGGGATTGTAATATATCAATATCTATAAGCTGACGGTATAAAAATTATTATATTATCAGATTATCTAAAACATACTCCACTATTAGTTACTATAGTTTGAAAAGGTGAGTTTAGTAATTTGAAAAAATAAGAGTAAAGTACACTGATATTATGAACAATGTCTATAGTCTTTTTCTGGATGACCTAATTTTCAGCAACAGCCGACAATGCAATATTGGATGTACAGCACATTAGTAGAGGGGTCCCTTTACGCACAGAAGATTGATTAAAAAAAAAAAAAATTCATCAACTTTTTTAGCTAAGCAAAGATCTGGATACTTGTAGATAAATCATATTCTGGGAAATATTCCTCTCGAAATATATTTTCTCTAAATTTCTTGTTGGAAATCATATTAGACTTAAATGAGCTTCTAGATAAGTACACTAAAGACAACAAGCTGCACGCCTACTGTTATGACATGTACAAGTTGAAATCTTTCAAAAGAAATGTATGTGCTAATAGGTCCAGAAACGTATACTTAGCACGTTTAAAGGGCTAATAATGCCGCCTTATGGTCTCACAAGTTGGTTGATGCACATATTTATAAGAACATGGGAATTTTGGTATATTAATGGATGGCGAGAAGCAGACAAATTATGTTATCATTCTCTTGATTTGTCTTCCGTTGCCACGTGAATTTACGTATGCATTCTAGGAATTGATCCTTCTAGTGAAAAAACCTTTTGATTATGTGTAGACTAATAATGCATGTAAAGAAAGTTAAACTATCAATATTTTAACATATCAGCAGGTTGGTTGATATATTTAATAAATAACTAATTTACTTATAATAAATAGTTATTGAAGCACCGGGTAATAAACAGTTATTTATAATTAATATTCGGAAATAATTTTCTCATTTGTTGGAGACATTATACTGGATGACAGTACGTAGTGGGGTTCAAATGTACATGTCAACCTAGGAAGAGCGAGAAACAGACTTTTTATTCACAATTCATAAGCAACATATTCTTTTTTTCTACTCATTCATCCCTTTGATTATTAATAGTTCTCCATCTAACTCACCAAGCAATAAAAAGGTCTTTATGTCCATTTTCCTTCCCTTCCAAGACTCTCATGACTTCATAGATCTCAAAAAAAAAACACCAAGATACCAATTAATAAAGAAAAGTTGGTTCTTAATTTCTAGTTCAGATAATTAATAGATGGGTTTTGATGATATATGTGGCAAGGGGCTTGCTTTAGGATTAGGCTTTTCATCAACAGCCAATAATCAGAGATCAAGAAAACCACCAGCTGATCTATTGGGGAAAAGGGGATCTCTTAGTTTTGAACCCTCTCTAACTTTAAGCCTTCCCAAGGATCAATCTGCTGATCATTTGAGTTCCTCGACCTACTCTAACGCTAGTGTGAAAAGGAAAAGGGATATTGGTAGTGAGGAGACAGAGGTAGAAAGAGTACTTTCTTCAAGAGTTAGTGATGAAGATCTAGACGATGATGTTTCAAATGGAAGGAAGAAACTTAGGCTAACTAAAGTACAATCTTCCCTTTTAGAAGAAAGCTTCAAGCAACATAGCACGCTCAATCCTGTAAGTTCTATACATCCATCTTCTTTTAATTTCTTTGTTTCATGGATTAATTATGTTAGTAAAAAAATAAAAATATGCTCTTTCTAATACTAGCTTAATTTTTTAGATGAGATAGTAATGCATTTCAACATGTTATTAGACGGGACAGAAGTCTTGAATATCAAATCTTACACCGTTACCTATTATCAAAAAAAGTTTACGTATTTGGGCCATAAGAAAAGAACAAGGTCCACTCGTGAGGGGCGTGTTATGGGTCCAATAATTTTCTTTCGTTGACCAAACTACAATTATATATATTTGCTATGATGCTATATATGTTAAAGCGTGTACAATTCATTTAAAAGAATGACTTGTTTCGAGTGTGGATGCTGGTTTTTCTGAATGATCAAAAACTGAATTTACGGCTTTCGCATAATCCAGAAGCAAAAGCAGCACTTAGCTAGGAAGCTTAATGTAAGGCCTCGTCAAGTGGAAGTTTGGTTCCAGAACAGAAGAGCCAGGTCAGAGATCGATCTTAATACCCATAAACTCTATGTATCTATAAACTTTCCTTAAGAACTAATTTAGGAATATCTAAATAAGATGTTGGTGTTTTTTAACAGAACGAAGCTGAAGCAAACAGAGTTAGACTGTGAGTTTTTAAAGAAATGTTGCGAGTCGCTGACTGATGAAAACAGGAAGCTTCACAAGGAACTGCAAGAACTGAAAGCTCTAAAACTAGCGCAGCCCTTGTACATGCAGCTGCCGGCAGCGGCCACCCTTGCCGTCTGTCCTTCCTGCGAAAGAGTCGCCGGCGCCGGCGAAAACGCTCCGGCGAAGCCTCAATTCTACAGTCCCTTCACTAGTCCATCAGCAGCTTGTTAGTTATCTGCCGCTGCAATATATAGGAGTATTATTGTTATTATTGTCATGTTAGATTTTTAGGAAATCTCCCAAAACCGGCCACTTTTTTTGGGTTAAAGGCTTGAGCGGAACTGAAAAGACTTGTATAATTAATTTGTAGAGTTAGAAGGTTACTAATCATTAATCAATATCTTTAATTTGTTTTTTGTCGCAGTACAACTCTGTAAATCTTTAAGGAATATACACATATGAAGCAAGTATTATTTTTTGGTTGCTCTTTTTAATTTCTTCCCCTCCTAATTTTCTCAGACCTGCTAGAATTTTGTTCTGGGTTTAGTTTATGCTCTCTGTCGCAGCTCGTGTGGTGGAGCTTGGATTTCCAGAGCCTACCTTCTTAATTTTGACTTCGAATTAGAACATAAAATCTCTGAATATTTTGAAACAAAACTTATAAATATTAAAAAATTACATAAAAAGTACTATAATTCATAATAATTAACAATTTAAAATATCTACAAGACATATGAAAAAATTGCCATTATGTGAGCTATTAGTTAGTCTGTTAGTTAGTTTTGAATTAGTTAGTCGGTTATAGCTGTGGAGCCCAGTAGTTAAGTAATTGGTTAAGTTAAATTGTATATAAGTTGTAATCGTTCGTTTACAGAAAAATAGAATTCATTTTCCTCTTCTAAAATTCCTCTTTTCTCTCTCAAGTTCATCACTTTCAGTCTCAAACCTAATCACAAATTGCTTGGATGGTATCAGAGCAGTGAAGAGCTGTAATTCCGCAAATTTTGTTCAATTTGGCTGAAATTTCGTTGTCGTCTTCCTCACGAAGCTGTGACTGACGATCGTTAATGGCGGCCCAAAAAATTGATCACACGCATCCTTTGTTTGTTCATCCCTCAGACACTCCTAGTTCGATTCTGATTCTTGTAAAGCTCGAAGGTTCAGAAAATTACGGACTGTGGCGTCGTTCAATGTAAATTGTGTTGCAACCTAAGAGAAAGCTAGGGTTTGTGCTTGGGACATGCAGAAAGGATTCGTTCGAGTCTGAATTGCATGATGACTGAGAAACATATAATGCAATTGTGCTTTCCTGGATCATGAACACTGTGTCTCCGGATCTACTTAGCGGCATTGTCTATGCATCTAGTGCACATTTGGTATGGGATGATTTGAGAGAGAGATTCGACAAAGTGAATCGTGTGAGGATATTTCAGTTCCATAGGGAAATTGCTACTATTTCGTAGGGAACAGATTCAATCTATGCATATTTCACTAGGTTGAAGAGATTGTGGAGAGTTTTACCCGCCTTTTACTCTGCTTGCTTCTGACTCCCTATGAGCCTTTACTTTTTCGGAGGGTCGGCGGGCCGAGTATAATGTAATGGTGCATGTTCCTAATTTGAAGGAGTATGTTGAACACCTCCATCAACAAAGGCTAATGCAGTTTTTAAGTGGTCTCAATGAGACATATGATCAAGCACGGCGTCAGATCTTAATGAAGGCTATGGAGTCAACATTGAATCAAGCTTATGCATTGATTATAGAAGATGAGAGTCAGAATTCTAGTGCACATCTAGTCTTACCAAACAGAGGAGATCCGGTTGCTATGCAAACAGGTAGATGGCAGATGACTGTGCAGAATAACAGGCGACAATACAAAGGAAAGAAGCCATTTGTGAAATGTGATTACTGCAACAAACCTGGGCACTCTAAGGAAAATTGCTACAAATTAGTTGGCTATCCAACTGATTTCAAAAACAAGAAACCATATGCAGCTAACATGACAACTGGTGGCTTGGAGAGTGACAAATCAGCACATCGGGATTAAGGAAGAAGTAACTGTGATGGATTAAAGGTAGGACCATACTTCACTGAGGGTCAATATCAACAGATTTTGAGCACGCTGAACAAGAAGACTCCAGAACATCAGGTTAACATGGCAGGTATTTCAACCTCTTTAATGGAAAGATTTACTTGTAAGGAAGGGATAATTGATTCTGGAGCTACGCATCACATAGCTGGTGAGCTAGATATATTAAATACTAAGAATAAAGTAAACAAATGTGACAGTGATCAAGTACATTTTCCTACAGGAGAGAAGTCTAATATAGCACATATTGGAGATGCTGTTATATGTGATGAGTTGAAACTGGAAGATGTTTTATTTGTACCAAAGTTTAAGTTCAACCTAATCTCAGTGTCCAAACTAACTAGGCAGCTGTGTTGTTCAGTGAATTTCTTTCCTGACTTATGTTTATTTCTGGATCTCTACAATAGAAAGGTGAGGGGGATTGGTAGAGAAAGAGATGGTATGTACATATTGAAGAGGAACTTCAAAGGAGACTTGGAAAAATTTATCAAAGGGATAAGGAAATTTGCATCAACTACAACCACATAGAGTAATTAAGAAGATGGAGTCTTATGGCACAAAAGGCTAGGTCATGTTTCAGTTAGTACTATGAAGAACTTGGATCTATTCCATAACATAAATCTGTAGATGTAGTAGTAAATAATGATTTCCTTGTATGACCACTAGCCAAGCAAAGTAGGCTAGTATTTCCTAGAAGTATGAGTAGAAGTGAAAATCTTTTATCTCTTTTGCATATGGATGCTTGGGGACCATATAGGTTTCCCACGTATGATAGAAAATATTTTTTTCTAACTGTTGTGGATGATAATACAAGGTATAATTGGGTGCATTTACTTCAATTGAAAAGTGATGTTCTTGTGGTGTTGAAGAAATTTCTTGCCATGTTGCACACCCAATTTCAATCCAAATTTAAGATAGTTAAAACAGACAATGGCACAAAGTTCTTTAATAAAAACATGAATGAATTGTTTGATGCCTATAAGATAGTTCATCAGAGCAGTTGTGTATATACTCCATAGCAAAATGGAGTAGCGGAGAGAAAACACAGGCACAATCTAGATACAACTAGGGCATTTAAGTTTCAAGAAAGTGTTCCTACAAAATTCTGGGGTGAATGTATTAAAACAACTGTGTATGTGATAAACAGACTGCCTAATGAGTTGTTGAATGGGAAAACTCCATATGAGCTCCTTCATAACAAGCCACCCTCATTTTCTACCTTAGAGTGTTTGGATGTCTTTGTTATGTCACTAATTTGGTTAAGGAAGACAAAGTTTCACCAAGAGCAAAGACAACTGTATTTCTTGGCTATGCAGAAACACAAAAAGACTACAAATTAATGGATTTGAATACTAATTGTTTCTTTGTTTGTAGAGATGTTATTTTCAAGGATAATATCTTTCAATTTGCAAAATATTGTTCCACATATCATAATGCAGAAAGACATACAACAATTATAGATCCCACCTCAGGCCTGGAGCAATTTGAGCCTTCACAGAACTCCTATGGAAATATGCATCTACAGTTAGAAGGAATTGCAAGCAGTGATTTAGAGGAGCATGTTGAGGGGAGTGATGTTGATGGAAATACAGGGACTAACATTGTAGAGCATGAAGGAAATGGTGATATGCAAGACTCACCAGGAGAAAATGCAGATGATGATGCAAATGTAGATTACAACAATGCACCAACAAGTAGCAGTGCAATTCCAGAACAACACTTGATGCAGGAAGATGAAGTGAATCCTCTAGTAACTCTTGAACAAGAGTCAACTGAGGTCAGAAAATCTAAAAGAACTACAAAGGAGCCCATATAGTTGCAGGACTATGTGACCACAACAAAGAGGAGTTCCTCCTATCCCTTATCCAACTATCTATCCTATAGCAGGTTGACTAGTAAATGCAGAAGTTTTTTGGTTGGAATCTCAGCATTAACAAAACCAAAAACCTTCAGTGAAGCATCTAAGGACAAAAGGTTGATTGAAGCCATGAAAACTGAAATCAAGACTTTAGAGGACAACAAAACTTGGGATGTTGTTGATTTTCCAAAAGGCATGAAGGATATTGGTCCAAAATGAGTGTATCAGATAAAATACAAAGCAAGTGGTGAGGTTTTAAGGTTCAAGGCCAGGTTGGTAGACAAGGGCTATATCCAAAGAGAAGTCTTAGACTATAATGAAAATTTTTCACCAGTTGCCAAGATGGTGACTGTGAGATCTGATTTCTCTTGTTGCTTCTAAAGGCTGGAATATATCACAAATGGATGTATATAGCGCATTCTTGCTGGGATTTATATGAGGAAGTGTATGTGGAACTTCCTCAAGGTTTCAGTAGACAGGGGGGACAAAGGTCTGCAGACTATTGAAAGCATTATATGGGCTTAAACAAGCCTCACGATAGTGGATCATTAAGCTCAGTGAGGCCTTAACAGCTGCAGGATATGTTCAGAGTCTATATGACTATTCATTATTCACTAAAAGGAAAGGAGATGACTTTGTAGCAGTGTTGATATATGTGGATGACTTATTGATCACTGAAAATAGTGAGGAGTTTATCAATGAGACTAAAGTTGTCCTTCATCAGAAGTTCAAGGTGAAGGATCTTGGTGATCTCAAATACTTTATTGGAATTGAAGCCATGAGATCCAAAGAAGGGATTCTATTGAATCAGAGAAAATACTGCCTTCAACTCATCTCTGATTTGGGATTGAGTGGAGTTAAGCTAGTTTCAACTCCCATAGATCTCAACCAGAAGTTCACTTCAGCTGAGTTTGATAGACACACTGCACTACAGGTGATGAAATCCTGACAGATGTGAGTGAATACCAAAGATTGATTGGTAGGTTGATCTATTTGACTATCACACGACCAGACATTGTGTTTGCAGTGCAAACTCTTAGTCAGTTCATGCAAGAACCCAAAAAATTTCATTGGGATGCTGCTATAAGAGTGGTCAAATACCTAAAGCATGAACCAGGCATGGGGATATTTCTGAGTAGTACGGGTGCAGATAGTTTGACATGTTTTTGTGATGCTGATTGGGCAAGTTGTCCAAATACAAGAAGATCTGCAAATGGGTAATTAGTCAAGTTTGGAAACTCACTCATGTCATGGAAGTCCAAGAAGCAGCATACAGTGTCGAGAAGCTCTGCAAAAGCAGAGTATAGAAGCCTAGCAGTTGTGACAGCAAAAGTAGTATGGTTATTAGGACTATTTGCTGAACTTGGAGTGCCTATCAACCGACCTGTGGAAGTCTATTGTGATAGCAAGGCTGCTCTCCAGATTGCAGCCAATCCTATCTTCCACGAACGTACCAAACACATTGAGATCGATTGCTATTTTGTGCGTGACAAGATCAAACAAGGTGTACTCAACACACAATTTGTGGGGACTAAAGATCAACTAACTGATCTTCTTACTAAAGGTCTTGGACAGTCCCAACATGCATTTCTACTAGGCAAGCTTGGAGTGCTTAACATTTTGCACCCTCCAACTTGAGGGGGAGTGTGAGCTATTAGTTAGTCAGTTAGTCAGTTTTGAGTTAGTTAGTTGGTTATAGCTGTGGGGCTCAGTAGTTAAGTAATTGGTTATGTTAAATTGTATATAAGTTGTAGTTATTCTTTTACAGAAAAATAGAATTCATTTTCCTCTTCTGCAATTTCTCTCTTCTCTCGAGAGTTCATCTCTTTCAGTTTCAAACCTAATCACAAATTGCTTGGATGAATCTGGAAGTGAGCTCAGATTCACCAAATTCACGGATTAAAGAAAAACTTGTTTGACTCTCGAAGTCCGAATTTTGTCGCATAAATTGGGAGAGAGAGAGAGAGAGTATACAAAAATTGTATCTTATTAATTCAATTTAACTGGGAAGAGCTTTGCCTACAAGTTGTTTTCCCATGAAACTGTTTTATTGGGAATGTCGTGGGATAATGCTGATTTTTCCCGCGGGATTCCGATGGAACTGTCCGTTGAAAAGCAATTAAATTTCTACTAATGATATTACACTATTTTTTAGATTATTATAACGAGACGTAGGGTTTAGTTCCATCTAACTGTAGTATCAATAATGTTATGTTGCGCCACGGGATAATATGGTATATTTTGCATGATCTAGTGGTATATGAAAGAGGTGAACAATTAAATAAATAATTAAGGATAAAAGTAGTGTTCTTTAGGCTTTATACTAATTAATAAAACAGAAAGATAATGATTTGGATGATAAGGTTAGTCATGATAGAGATGATGTGTATGTGGAAAGATTGGGGGTAGGAGTCAGCTCACGTGTATTTGTCTGTAGTTATGTTAGTTTGTTTGATTGAGAAAGTGTCAACATGAAAAAGGGAGGGGGGAACACCGTCTGCCTTAGAGGCGTGTAGAGAAGGAAAAGTATGCGATAGCCAAGTTTTAATTATTGGTAAACATATTATTTAATTTTCTTTCTTTCAGATTATCAATTATACTTAAACACTAACATTTGTTATTAGTTTAAAAATAGTTACTCCACACTATAAAATAGTCATGAAAGATATTTCCCAATAGCGGTCCTCCTTTTGTAAAAATTATAAACCAGGTATTTATTCCTCTCCTTCAGGTTCTACTGTACCCTTCGGTCAAGTAAACCAAGCTCACAGAAAAAAGGAAATCTTTTACACCGATGTATCGTACTCCTCGGAATCGAGCGGGTAGCAAGAATTAGAATCAACCTATATAACATCTGTTCCCATGTAGTCGGCATTCTAGAAGTGCTCTCCTTTGTCTCATTGTTTATCTCGTAATCATTCGATTCCGCCCCCCAAAGCAAGCTCCTACTCCTCCTCCTTCTCCTTTAGGATAGGATCCTCCTTGGTCCTTTTTACATAACACTTATCGCTGCGCTTACGTCCCTATCTNTATATATATATATATATATATATATATATATATATATATATATTGAACCAACCAATTTGGGCGGAGTCGATCAAGATTCAATTAGGGGCAAAGGTCAAGAGAGTAAAAGCTTGCAACTGCTATTCTGACAACCGCTATTAAGGGATTTAAGTTGTACCAAATACCAATAGTTCAATAGTGTAATTTTTTTTTTAATTATTAATGTAGTTTAGCTTGTAATACGTAAATTAATACTTCTAAAAGTTTATGAATTTATGTTAACAAAGAAAATTATATATAATTATTTTATAAGCGAATTGAGTATATAAATAATATAACATTTACACCAAAAGTATATAAAACAATAAATTCTATCTTAAGAGTCACGTTATCATGATTGGTCACAGGCAAAGAGTCTTAAGTTGAATCATTGGATATCTTTCTTGGTCTAACTTTCTGGTCCACTTTAGAATTCATAATTATTTTGTTTGAGAATAAAGAAAAAAATACTCCCTCCATTTCAATTTATTTAAACCTATTTTTCTTTTAGTCGATGCTAAAAAGAATAAATTTTTTTCTTAGTTAGAAATAATTTATCTTTATACAATAATTTAAACTCACACAAAATAAATGTGCCTTATTTTACAATATAAATTTAAAAGTTTTCTTCTTTTTCTTAAATTTCGTGTACAGTCAAATAAGTTTACCTAAATTGACACGGAGGGAATATTAAAGAAGAAAATAGAATGATGGGGTGAGTTTCGTCGAAGCTGCTATTTTCTGGTGGTCTTATCATAACCATGAATTTCATCAGCGTCACTATCATTTACTTTTTTTCTTTTCTTTTTCAATTCCATTATCTCTAGACCAATCTATAGTTGCATAATCAAATTTTAATTACTAATGTGTCTTTTCATTTGATAGAACTATTTTCTACCGTTCTTTTATTTCTTTTCGCCTTATAATAAGATGACGCGAAGTGGGACCAAACAAAGGGCAAAATATAATTGCTCTGAATGACTTCTGGACCCGAAGAAATAGAGATGAATGTGAAAATAGCATATGAAAAGTTGCTTTTGGAATTGTTAAATGTTTGTTGATATGCTTAACAGTATCCTCCCTGGTTACACATAAGGCATTTGTGTTGACACATATGACCACGTAGCTCTATGAAACCAACAAATGAATAAAATGCTCCGAGTATTGATGAGATAGATGAAATCTCATATTTTTAATGAAAAGTCAGTTTCAAGCTCTAAGAACTTTAAAAAAAATATATATATTGGGTAAAGAATGCTTTTCATTTAATAAATCATATAAGATTCAAATCTGAATTTATAGCGTCAATAGGTAATGAACACCAGATGTATAAATAAAAGAAAATTAAAGAAAGAAACAATGTACAAGTTTACAAAGAAAGAAACGAAGTACAAAGAAAATTAAGTAAAATTTCCCCAAATTAGATATGGGTGGCCTTTTCTATCGCTATTCATTAGGTGAACCAGAAAAAATATTTAGAATTTTTTTCAATGACACCTTTAATTACCAATCGGTGGTAAAAAAATGTACTCCAAAATGTGGGTCTTTACTTTAGGCATAGACGAATCATAGAGGGAGTCAGGGAGATTGAAAGCTGTAGAAGAACAATGATAGTATTAAATGAAATTCTGCTTTCTTTTATCTCATTGATTATTTATCCATGTATATATATACAAATTATTCAGCTGAAGGAAAATTAAGACCAATGATACCTATACAATTGTTTATCTATCACTGGCTAAAGAATAACAAAATAACTACCTAAGATATCTTTCTAACAAACACATGTGGGAATTNATTGGGTGTATCGAAGAATCATCAGCTTTACTCTTTCCTCTCTTTCTTTCTTCTTCCTTGGCATCATCAGTACCAAATACACCATTCTTGAGTCCAAAGTTAACACCCCCCCTCAAGTTGGAGGGGAGAGAAGAAACCCCCAACTTGCCAAGAATAGAAAGATGAGAAGGCCCAGATAAAGGTTTTGTAAAAATGTCAGCAAGTTGAGAAGAGGATGGTACAAAATTCAGAGAGATCAAACCGGAAAGAAATTGTTGACAGACGAAGTGACAATCGAGCTCTACGTGTTTGGTCTATTCATGGAAGACGGGATTGCGAGCTATGTGCAACGTCGCTTGGCTATCAGAGTTGATGGGAATAT